>VBVR01003447.1:0-17651 GCA_011638315.1 Tetramorium parvispinum
ATACACGGGTCATAACGTTCTCGTAATATATTTTAAGTTTAATATTTGTAAAATATTATGTACACTCTTAAAATAATTGGTATAAAATAATTTTTAACATATTACGCATCGCTTTTCAAAAATAAACTTCGAACTTCTTGTAGATCAAAATATCTTACAAGTATAATTTTGCATTAGGAAATTCTAAAAACACATTCTATTTTTGTATGACTTATAAACATGTATTTAAAGATGAAAAGAGTTTTATTTAACTCAAGCTATTATGACATATTCAGGTCACAATTAGCAGATATATTACAGCTGTCTTGCCAAGAATACGATCTATCAGGACTCGATTAGTGCGTAGCGAGATCATAATTAACCGGTATATCCAGCGTGCAAAAGTTTCGTAGAGAAGTTCGGTAGCTCGTAAAAGTTGCTCAACGTCGACAGAACAAACTCGCGTCCAACTTTCGTGATGATGGTCGCTTGTCGTGTCGCTCTTTGTCGAGAGGCCAGGCGATTTCATGATACGATTCGCGCTTGACTCCGTCGAACGATTAACGACTATACGAATCCGATTCCTCGAAAGAGAGTGCGAGAGAGAAAGAGAGAGGAGAACAGTCGTAGCGAAGAAAAGACGCAGCCAACCTCCGCTCGGCGAAACATCCGCGGGAACGCAGGGACGAGCGAGTCTCTCGTGGCCCTTCTCTGCAACTCTTCGTTTTCTTCTCGTTCCTCCCGCGTTCCCTTCCGCCCGCCCGCGTCGTCATCCTTTCGTGCACGAACCCGGTATTAGACTCGTCTGCGCTTTAATTACTCTCCTCGAGCCTCCTTCCTCTCTCGCGACTCTCGAGATTAACGACGGCCTTCCGATTGTAACTGCGAGTTACGTGGGATGGAAAGGGGTGCCGGACTATATCTCGCCCGCGCCAAACGAACGTTCGATTCTTCTTCCCGAACCAGGTACTCATAATCTCCGCAAATATCGATTCTCTATGAACTCGCTTCAAAAGGAATGTTGAAGTTGGCGCAAGGCGAAAGTGCATCAAATTTATTAAGAGGCTCTGAAAATGTTCATTTTTTTTTTAACAAATGCTTCATAATTTTTCACTTATTCTTACGCAACTACTTACAATTACTTTGTAATTACTTTACAATTTTATAATTATCGTTTTATAATATTAATATCTATATTATAATTTAATAATCGTATTTTTTTTTTCATTTCGAAAAGTGTATTATGCATTAAAAATTTTACAGAATCAATAGCGTAAATATTTCGTAATTTTCTAAATAAAATCAAGAGCGTTAGCTTTCGTTTTACTCTTATCAGGCATTCAAAAGGCATTGCTTATCAATTCTTTCTTTCTTCTCTTAGGAAGAGATATAGTTTTCGAATTCAGTGGCTTTCCTGTCAGATCTCTTGTTCCCGCCGGAGGAATATTCTCCCGGTTTACGATTGTCGTGAAACGAGGAAATGCTGTTCGCGGTAACAGTAAAGCGGCATAGTCACGTTGACTATCTTCATCTCGTCGTCAGGTTACACGCCGCTTTATTTTTTTATAACTGCGGCTGTGCGACTCGCATGGCAGAGAATTCTCAGCAGAAATTAGCACGCTTATTTTAGTTCCACGCGACTTCGTAATTACGTTTAACATTAATTCTAGCTCGGAGAAATTTTGCATTGATAATGTGTGCGACTTGCGTTATAAAAATTTACGAGCAACGCGTTAAAACGCGCTAGTTAACCTCCGATCGAGATCGGCGTTTTCACGCGACTTCAACGAACACCAGAGAAAAACTCTCTTTATGTACACTTTCGAAGAACAAAATTGAAATAAATGACCGTTATACAGCCGTTCGTCAAATGTGAGAGACTTGCAGCGATTATTTTCGCGAAATAATAAAAATAAAAATTTTGACATAAAAAAAGGAAACGTAAAAATTTTGTTTTACGTTCTAATTGAGACCAATTTGATTCAGACGATCGAGGACATGGAAATATTCGATGCACTCTCGATCCCTAACGCAACGTAACAAGATTTTAATGAGAACTAATTGCTCTGGGCAAGTACTCGTAATGCATCCGTGCAGCATACATGCACACCTCCGATTTGGCGCATATTGATTCGGTGCATGCCGAACGGCATCCTAATTAACAGTCACCAGGGTATATCATCAGGGGTGACTGTGTTTGTATCGATCATTGAAGTCCACACACGTTCCGCTGTTTCCCGTATACACATTGATTAATGAAAGTGTTTCGAAGGAATATAAATTTCAGAAAGCTAATATATGTTTGTGTGTACATATAAATAAATTTATTTCTAATTTTCTCAAAAGATATATATATATATATATATATAAAAGATGGATATACATACATATATCCTTTGTGCGGGAGAAAATTAAAATTAAATTTATATTAAATATAAGTTGCATTGTAAAAATGCTTGTTTTAGCCAACTTCTCTCAAGAGTCTTTCAGATTTACTTTTGACTTTTATCCCCTTTGTAATTTCCGCTTTTTGATTGGCCTTCGCTCGCGTCAAACGAACGATATTAAAAATATTGCTTTCTCTCTCTCTCTCTCTGTTTAATACCTGACTCGTGCAGCTTCACTTGTCGGATTTATTCGAACGTGGCAGAGAGCTATCAAAGTCCTGTTACGAACGTTATACTGTACCAAGAATACTGCTTCGTGAGTCGCGACGGGATCAACGATCATCGTCGCGGTCGGTTTGCTACGGCGGGCGTAATTAGATCTCGTATGTGTAGTCAATACGCAGCAGTTATGATTACAACGCGTGCATGAACGTTGATTTTAACAAACGCCAAAGTGGTGCTTCTTACGGTAATGTAAACACGCAGAATAAACATGATTCAACGGTGGTTAACGGCTTTGCCTCCTGCACACATTGTTGCTCTTCGTTTGACCAAACCGAAACAAAGACGGGGGATACAACGCGAACAAAAGGAATTCGGGACAAAGGGGAATTACATTCGCGTCTCTAATGCGCCTGGCAAAATTCATGAACTGCTGCGCCGTCCCGTTAAGTATGCTAATCTTTTCCCGCAGGCATTTTCAGCTGGTTTTAATAACGATACAATTATCTCTCTTGCTTCTCCAAGGGCTCTTCACGATTATCAGCTTCGTAATCCTTGCAACAACGTAACGGACCCTTGATTGACTTCAATCCTTTATCATTTCCTATTCATGCGCGTAACGTAATTGTGATTTCAAAGGTGGACTTTATAAATTGCATTGAATTGAAATTAAAATTTCTAAATTTTGAGTTTTAGTCAAAATCAACGCATAATATAATAATAATTTCGAGAATTGAGAATCGGTAATTACGGGAGAGGCGGCAGCTCAGTGAATTCCAGATTAAAGTTGTGGCGGAGTTGCTCCGGAATTGAGTTATCGTAAATTTACGTGTGCATTCGCCTCATATTACACTTAGAATTATTGCATTCGGACGGGATGCCATTGCCGGCTTGCATCGAGCATTCCTGAAGGGAGGGTACACGTACACGCGTGTGCGCACGCGAATGCACACGTATCCACGGCTTTAGTCACGGGCTGACGGTCGACCGCGCCATCATCTAACCGAGAACCCAATGTGTCCCTTTGTTTTGACTGATCGCCACCAGACCGTGGCCCTTGCTGTCCCTTTCGCCCCCTTGGTCAAGCGATTCCCCGTGGTTTTCTGCGTGGTTTCCCCGTCGCGACCCCCATCATTTTATTGCCACCTTCAGGAATCCGACGACGACATCCAGACGTCTATTTGTCAGGTGTCAACGTCGATCGATCACGTAGACAGGGTTGACAGAACGCGATTTTTCTCATAACCGCGTATATGTCTTTACTCGTATCGCGAGCGTAGTATGCAATGTAGAATTTTTCGGACGAGAACGATTATAGGGGGAAAAGATCGCGGGAACGAGATGAAAAACGGATGGAAAATGCGATAGCTCTTCGATGTTCAATCATATATTTAATACGAATAACGTCATTGTCGTCGCAACTGCGCGAATGCTACATCTGGCGATTCGTAACCATCGCCCGTAGTCATCGAAACGCATTTTTAAAATACGAACCGAGAGAGCGAATAGCACTTAGCGCATCCGGATAAAACACTCTCACCCCGCCGATAATCTAATATGTATCAAACGTTGGAAAACGGTCCCTCCACGCCTGCAGTCGAGCTCAATTCTGCGTGTGTCAAACTTTGTCGAATCATCGAAGTTTTTCGCTGTCGCAGGACGCGTGTATCAATTAAATTGTAGCACATTCAATGAATTGATTTTAAATAATAATTTACATTAATGTTCTTAAGCGAACGAAATTAATCATTTTCTTAGCTCTCGCTATCTTCGAAAAAAAAATATTTTACCCGACGGATGGAGTTTTCTTTAGATCCGACATCGATATTATTTCACTTATTCACAATTTTAAATGATCAAATTTAAAAATTAGAAAAAGATAAAAAGTAAATTAAATTGAGAGTTAATTTGTATTGAAAAGTAAATTAAATTAAAGTTAATTTGTATTGAAATAAATGAAATTTATATAGAAATGGATATAAAGCGCAATTATTTTCTACAAAAAATGATTTAAATGACCAAATTAAAAATTCTAAAAAAAATATGAATGCATATTAAAGAATTAAATTGATTGGAAACGAATCTACAAAGCGAAACGCAAAATATGCGATAATAAGTTATTCGCCGAAATTGGTTTGAAAAGAAGAGAGTGGAGAACATGCGGCGTGAATATTTTGTAAGACGTTAAAATATTTCGTACAAAGTTACCCGGCTAGAGCGCGGCCTTGGTACTTGTAGTTATTCTGCGTAGCTCCGAGTGTTTGGATAAGGTCTCGTGCGGCAGGCAGCGGCACGCGCCGCGTCACCTCGCGCTGCGCGAGGCATTACGCCTCGAGCCGCGATCGAGTGAGGTACTCCGTTCGTTTCTATGAATGTAAAAATTAGAAAAAGATAAAAAGTAAGTTAAATCGAGATTGAAGTCAATTTATGTTGATATAGACAGGTATATCAGAGCGACCGAACGCAGTTATTTCGTACAATTATCTCCTCGCGATTATTACGACGTTCTGCAGATTGATTCTCTTTTAGCAAGTGGTTTTCGAGTGTATTGTCACACTTTCCGTGCGATCTGTTGCGAGAAATATCCAACTTGAAGCGGTAATTGTATATCAATTATTACGAAGTCATTCATAATTATTTTTTGAATGGTATGCATTCTCTTCTCGCATTTGAACTCCGTGCACATTATTTCTCGTTCTAGTGCTCCAAAATCGCGATAAGTACTTTTAAGAGGTACGAAACTCGGTTATCTTTTACGATTATTAAAATTGAAGGTTACGGGACCGTGAGTTTAACGACCTCGATTAACGATAAAATGATCGAAGTAGCTATTTGGCGAAGCGATCACTTTGCATTGCTTTTTCCGTCGCAATGTAATAAAACGCGCAGCATTTATTGATATCGGGAGTGCTGTGCAAAGTGTCGCGCGATCGTAATTATCGTATTTTCGCGAGTGTGAGTGTCATGAATGAGTGTCAATCGAGGAAGCTGAGAGGAGGACGAGGCCTCGGAGGCATCGGGCGACGGCGGAGCAACCATAGGGTGAGTAGTTCACATATCATTTTGTTCGTCGCTTGCAAATGTTTCTATAATTATGCATGCAATTTTACGAATGCTCTAATTATCTTAAATGTTATTTTAATTCGGTGTATTTCCGTTCTACAGAAACGTGGTTTAGTTTGCTCCGCTGCTGCGCATCGTGTGTCGGTGAGTGTGATAAAATTGTTTTATTTTAATCCGAAGCAATTAATTCGTGAAAATTGTATTAGATACACGTACTTGAGACATATGTGTCTCAATTTTCAATTACTCAAATTAAGAATGTAAGAATTTCACAGAGAAATTAATTTTTCTCTCACACACAAATTGATTGCTTTAAAGTGGACTAGAATAAATCGGAGTTGAAATATTTAATCCTGGAGCATATACATAAATAGGATTAGGTAACATAGTTAAGAACATTGTAAGAGTTTAACGTATTGATACATTTTAATATTAATTATAATTTATTAAATATATGTATTTATTGAAATGAAAAATAAAGACAAAAAGAAAAGGATATAAATTTGTGTACACAATAACAAGTGAATTATTTATGTGTGAGATATTAGTGGAATATGCAATGCTTTAAGTTTTTTCTTATGATGTTCATATTTCATAAATGCGGGTAAGGAAGATTGAAAAAATTAAGATGCTCATCTATTGTTATTGTATTGTATATAATTGTTGGAAATAAAAATGAATTGAAATCCACAAAATAATAGAGAAAAACTGTTAATATTCAAGCGCATTAATTTTCTTTTATTCTTTTCTTTCCTAAAATAAAATGTTTGCGCGTGTGACATTTCTATATTCTTTTTCAGGGTTAAATGTTTTTATAAATTGGTGCTAGATAATTCTCAAATAGTTTTTTCATTTCTATATTTAATTTTATACAAGTCACACGTGAGAAATAGGTATAAGTAAAACAGAAATATATTACAGAAATATATTTAATTTTGTACAAGTCACACGTGAGAAATAAGTATAAGTAAAACAGAAATATATTACAGCTTTTTTTTCAACTAATTATTTATTTAATGTGAACACGATTATTAAACTGAAATATTTAATATTTTATATATTAATGATTGTCACTTGGGTTTTGGTTATTTTTATAATGCACTAATTTTAATTTGATATATTGTTCATTCGTATCTACTTATAATTTGACATAATTTAATATCTGAAACTGAATGAAATGATGTATAAAACTAGAACAAAAGAAAATTCTGTACAACGAAACATATTTTAAGATTAACGATATTTATGAGATTGAAGATACATAGTTGTTTGTAGATCGTAAATGTATTTTCACTTTTCTGAGTTGTCTCCTTATTCTTTTTTTAAGTATAATGTGACATCGTTGAAATAGACGTGATAACATTTTATGAAACTTGTATGTATTTTTTTCAACAAAAGTTATAATTCGCAAACAATATTATCGAATATCTCTAAAGTATGAGTGATAAAAGTCGATTAATATTTCGCATATAATGCAAATCTTGAAATGCAACGAAATGTAAATAAGCTCGAGATAAAAGTGAGATACTTAATTTTCTAAAATCTGATTATATTCCGTCCGCTTTTATTAACTATAATAACTTTGGCAAGACATTTTTCAATCTCGGCTAGAGATATATGTACGTATATTAATGAAGTTAACGAGATTAAATGCGAGCCAGAAAGAGAGAAACGGGGAAATGGACGAGAGAAAATACGGAGATGTGAGAGATTGTTAAATGAAAGGGTGGACTCCAGGTGACACGAATGGCACATTTTTCTCGTGGCGATGAGAATGAATGGCTGGTACACGCGCAATGGTGTGGTTCGCCTCTCACCGCACGAGCCTCCGCTTTATTTCTTCCCGCACTTTGCCAGTCCTCAGCGCGAAGTTTGCTCCGCAGTCTTTCGCAAATTGTTAGCATATTATTGCACCCTATTGCTCTCATTAAGCTTGATTAACCATTAATTGTTGAAATAGTGTTTACAGTATTAGTTATGTTTCGAAATACGAAACGTCGGTTTCGCATACTTTGCGAAAATTTATTTTCACGGGGTTATTTCGAAAGTTTATTCGGTCCTTTATGTAATATTCGTTTTTAAAACGATCGTTTATTCAGATACATGTCATAATATTAATGAATAATGAGTAAAATATGGGTACGAGTAAATTTAAATGAGCTTATTAAAAGCGATTTATTAAATATATAATTTGTATAAAGTTAAGTATAACATAAACAATAATTTTAAAACATATTAGAAAACAAGGAGATAAATTATTATATAGATAATAATGATATTAAAGGATAATTCAGAATTATAATTTTGATATAATTTTGGAAAATATAATTGGTCGAGGCATGCATTTGCCACGATTATGCAAATTCTTGTGCCGCTTTAATCTCTGATAATAGGAGTCTTCGCAAACACGTGTAATGTAGTTCTATTCGTGGAGACAGGAAACCTTCTTAAATCTCGTCTCTTATCTGCTACACGATGAAGAGGATTGCAGGCTTGGATCCCTCTCTTCATCGTGTAGAGTTTGCAAAAAAGCGCTCACTCCGAGGATTAAAATTGACGGAATTCCTTTTAAAACAAATTATATTTTTTTATAATAAAGTAATACTATTCAGAAGTCGCGAGTTGACCGATAAAGGTATTATTGCAATCTTAAATTTTCCAATTTATGTAGATATTAAAAAAAACAAATTTGGTCAATTCTCGTTCTTTGTTTTTTTATCTTAAATAGTATAATGTTGCCAAATAATTTTAATGTATTCTTTTTGGAAATAACAAAACGTATTATATAATACTTTAAATAAATTGATTTTCGGGCATGATATAATATACTGATATAATTAATTAATTATGATTCTGTACATCCCTGTACGTCGGATTGTCAGAGTCGTGTATTTATATTTGAAATTGTACACTACATTGGAAATACTATTTGTGTTAATTTAACATCATATATTCATGTCGTTCTCGGATTTATTTCGAGAATGCAGTACCGATGTTTGATTTGTTATGTATCGCAAATTTAGAACGTTCCATTTTGCCGACACCTTGATGACAACGTTCGCCCTGTATTCAAATGTTTAATGACAAAAGCATTGATATATCTTAAAAATATCTCATTTTAAGAAATCATTATTGAGCTCTTATAATTAAGAAGAGCTCATATAATTAAGCTCTTCTATAATCTTATAAAAATGTTACATTACTAAAAATAATGAAATTTTATGCCTCTCAAACAGATATTTTTATATTACATTACTATCGAATTATTTTATATGAAATTTGTTTAATTTAAACTCATGTTTTATTTCAAAATATTGCAAGAAATAGATATAGACGTCATTTTACAATATTTTATTATATTTTAAATCAATTATTAAATGAGTGACTGATTGATGAATATAGAGAAATTCCCTAAAATAGCTTAGAAATTGTCATTTAGCTAATATCGCACTTTAGTCTAAGATATATAAATATTGTTATACATATAGTCTACGTCAATTTGAATTATTCGTTACTTCGAATAGATTTATTTATAGATTTGTATGTGTTCTATATGATTTTATTATTCAATCATAACCCAAGAAACAGATAAAAACTAAAATAAATTTTCATTATGTAACGAAATATTAGTTCACTAATTCAGCTATTTTCGTTAAAGAATTATACTTGTCCTCATTTTTAATAGATCGATAAAAATGCTTTTCTAATTGTTGTCACTTTTAATATAGAAATGTATCAGAAAATTTTATGGAAAAAAAACAGAAAAAAGGAATCAGAAGATGGAATATCAACTTATTATTAAACTATTAGCCTGTATATGTCATTAACCAAAGCACATATTTAAATACAGCATTGGTATTAAATGCAATCTCATTTTGCAGAATTTAATGGGCGGATCGATGAACATAATTAAATTATAATCAGTATAATTATCAGCTTTTACGTAGCAATTCAATTACTGAATTGTATATATCATGAACAGCGTAATAATTGGCATTAACTACATTAAACGTTACACGTATGAGAAACAGAGAGGGGGAGGGGAATACAATATACATTTTTATATAAAATATATACTAAAATAATATATTATTTCTCCCATCAAAATATAATTTCGAATAGTAATATTTAGAAAACCAAAACTCATATTTGTTGGAACGCCATTTCTAGATTCCTAGTAATTGCGCTATTTAAATTGCACGACAGTTCAATTAATCGGATCGACCGAGTCTAAACTAGTCGAATACAATTCCTGCTTTACGGATGACATCAAGCGACGACGTCGCGTTCCGCGTTTGAAATTTTCCTTCCTGAGTGCAGCAACGACGTTTGCCGCACAAAAGGCCACTCGGCGCGGAGAGGAAGCGCAAAACTCCCCGTGAAAAGTTCGCCGATAAGAGCGGGCGGCGTGCAGGCGGCTCGCGGTTACTCGTCGGTGGGCACCCAACATTGTTACATAAATAAACGCGGCTCGTCTAGACATCGCGGGTTTATCGGTTTTCAGTTTGCTCGAAACCGCACTCTGCTCGTTTCTCTCAGCTCCTCGTCCCTAACGTTCCGAGAGCTTTCGTTTCTTCAGCGTTCTCGCAACCACCCCCGAGCCTGCTACGGTCGCATGTCGACAGACACAATAGATATTTGTGGGGACTAAATGAACTTCTCTCTTTTATTTAGCGAGAAGGCTCATGAAACATGCTTCTCTTTATTACTATCATTCATTAAATAAAATTATATAATAAACACTCGCGAATAATTCGAAAAGTCATTATTCTTCATCTTTATCGAAATTATGCCGAGCCTCGAATCGTGCCGTTTTCAAACGAGTTCACCAATCGATCGTGATCTCACGAGGATACGGAAAATCTATGAAGAGATCGTCAAGGATAACGCGTCGCCTAGAAAATATTCGATGGAAATGAATTCTTCGTTCTATCTTTCGGGTGCCTTAGGAGGGTGGAGGAACGGGATAATAGGATGCGAGGAAGGATTCCTCGCGAACGCATGCAAAGTGCGAAATCAAGTGGGCGTGGAGATTGCGGAAGGATAACGGGTAGAGATGAACACGAAAGATGCTAGAATGGATACTGAAAGATTTGACGCAATCGTATTCTTAATGACAGGATAATAAGCGGCGTCGGATAGCGCAGCTTTTAATTCGAACTAGACCAAATATTCGATTTAAGACAGTTAATTATTATCTACTTATTAGAATATAATTTATTAAAAAATTTTGGACATATTTAAATATGTGCTTTGGTTAATGACATATACAAGCTAATAGTCTAGTAATAAGTTGATATTCCATCTCTTGATTCCTTTTTTCTGTTTTTTTTCCATAAAATTAATTTTCTGATACATTTCTATATTAAAAGTGTGCAAAAATTAAACAACAATTAGAAAAGCAGTTTTATTGACTTATTAAATAATTTAATTAAAATAATTCTTTTTTTCTCTCGCTCTCTCACACACACTCGTATTCTCTTGCTCGCTCGCTCTTTCACGAAGTAATTCCACAACCGTAATTACATTTGAAATAACAGTACGACTGTCGTCGTCTGTGCAACCACTGCCGGCATTAAGCACGCCCATTTTCGCGACGTCAATTCTCCTTTAATTACGTCGATGTCAAGAACGGGAGAGTGACACACGCGCGTAGATGTCAAAGAGAGGAATAATTAGAGTGTGTTAATGACTTACACGCGACGCGGTCACCACTGGCGTGGCGGGGAGATATTTGCCTTTGTACGCCGCATGTATGTGCGCAAATTACGAAATACGACTGAGTGCGAATGGCTCGAGCGATTGTGAGACAGAGAGAGAAAGAGACAGAAACCTTTATTGAGGCCGTCTGCGGTCTCTCGGCCCTCTTATTCCTCGTGGTTAATGTGAGTCACGGTCGCGGATTGCACGACGATGCGAAATATCTCATTGCCTTGCGCGATTCTCTCACCGCGCCGCGGCGCCGGGGCGCGGATACGCCGCGAATGGCAACGTGAATAAGACCGGTAGAGAAAAACCCCCGTCCTGCGTACCACTACTGCCGCTTTGAATATCATCAAACAGTCGACATTCGTCGTAATTCCTCCGCCTGAATTCACCGCGTCGCGCGTTTTGCACCGCGCACCTTGTGGGCTTGTTTTTATTTCTTGAAGGAATCTAAAGACCCATGAATTTGTTCGGAACCCTATTCTCAATTTAATACTGAATCGAGTACACGCTGGCGTCTAATAAAACTATCAAATAATTGGCGAATATCTGTAAATATCTATCCATAAGTAGTCACGATAAAAAGACTAAAAATTAATTTTTAAATAAAAATAAATCCCAATGTTTTCCATCTTTCTCTTTTCTCTCTTTCTCTCTCTCTCTCTCTCTCTCTCTCGTTTCTCGGTATACATGAATTATTTTCGCTTTTGGAGCGATACTTTTGTAATTAAATTTGCAAATTGCGTTGCTCTTTTTTCTTTTTACTAAAAATGCAACAAGTTGCACGCAAGAACGTGACGAGATTTATTATGGTCTAGCATTATTGTTGTATTTGTAGCAACCACGGTGGCTCTATTACCAGCTTTTAATCCGCCGGATTGCCCGTCCATTCAAACTGAGAATGGCGCGTTCCAATGAGATTTCGCGGTAGATCCAGCATCGTTAGGGTAAAGAAAACTCGCGGTCGTGTTCTCCGCGTGTGCCGTTTTGCACCCTGCAAGTCGCTATTGTTATCGCGGTCGGCAGATCACGGTGAGAGGATAACATCGTTCCGTTACATTGGACGCGAAATGGATTTCGTTACGTTCCGCTCGGTTAAAGCGGCAAAATATGGAAACGGTCTTCGGAGTCTCCGCTAAAGGTAAACTGCTGTGAATTTATGAATGAGTCGACGCTCTCGCGCTGCTTCTCGTCGCACCTCTCGTTCCCTCCTTCCCTCTTTCCATGCCTGATTAATTCTTCGAGATGATGTTATTTAATTGCGAAGGCTACGGCGATGGCAATCAGTGAATATTAAGAAGGTGTTATTCAACGTTCTGCGACCATCGAAAAGAAATTCAATAATGAACGGTGAAAGGGATAATTGCGAATAATAATAATTTTTAAAAATATAAAAACAGAATTTAATTTATAATTGGTGAATAAAGTGCTTCTTATTTGTTCTTTAATACATGGAATAAAAATTATTTAAATATAAATTATTCTTATTAATTATTTATTTGTAAATAGAATTCGCATTAAATAGTCGCAGTTGATATTTTGTAATAGTTTTGACAATTCATTAATTCAGGAAATTTGCGAAAATTCGGGTTATGAAGATAATTCCATTAATGCGAACACGCTGAGAGTGAGTTACCAAATCGCTATGCCGGCTGTCGAACACAGTTTACAATTTCATGTAAATCTCGTTGAATGATGCGAGAGGGAAATTAATGCGATTTACTCGGGTTATTACTCGAGCAACTAATTAAATACTCGGTAAATACTCGATATTAAAGCGCTGACATTTTACGGATTTGTTATTCATTTGGCAACATAATTAATTCATTTGTAATATACTCGACGGGTTAATCAATCCGTCTAACATTGCATCGTTTTATTATGCCCGGCTTTTCTTCCGAAGACCGTTCTTGCTTCCCAAAAATTCGAAGGTAAGAAGTGAAAATAGATTACCATCTTTGCTACGTTGAATTCCTTTGACTAGAGATGTAATTCCCTGAAATTATGTAATTTATGTAATTAATTTCTTTAGCGAAATTCGATTCAACTCTGATCCAACTTTAAACTCCAATTTAGTTCCGCGTGTCCAAAATTAAAGATTTAAACGGTAAGTAACGGTTCGCCAAAGCACCGTGTTCTTTCTGATTCACGCGACGTGGAATAGTAATGAAAAGATTAAAAACTCGATGACACGTACGCACGCGAAAAATGTCAGTCACAGATTGACCGAAAGGATAATGCATCGCCTCGAGATCTCGTCAGTGCAATCTAGAAAGTCGAGATGAGTTCTTACAGTTGCTGCTGCAGTCGGGGGTCCGGGTCCACGCGCATACGACGTATCCCCACATAAATTGCACGGGCCGCTGGCGGTGGCGACGTCGATTTCGTTTTTTTCGCGCGGTGTCAGTGTCGGGAGTTTCTCTTTTCTGCTTCAAAGATGCTGTGGTGCAACCGCCACTGCATCGGCTGCGCGCGCGACTCGTTCGTTTCATTGATAAAACTGGCCTAGCAACAGCGAATTTTTCATGCGATTGCTCGTTTACGTTGTTTCACGTTGAAAGCTCCGGCACCATCGCGTTATTACATAAAACGTATATCCGATAATCTACCTCTGACAAAAGTCTACAGGATCCGTTGTAAAACGGATTTGATTTGTTTTTTAACGAAAATTCGATTTGACGCGAAGCTTATTCTTGATTTGAAAAAGGCTTTTTATTTCAAGAGTGCTTATCAAATTAATTAAAAAATATTTAAGAATAATATTTTATTTTATCTATGTGATTCTTTACTTTCATCTATTTTCGAATTCAATATCGGTATATTTCGAGACTTACTATTGCAGAAGAGGAGAATCCAAGTAAAAAATTTATGTAGATTTGAAGTAGACTTGAAATTCTTTCCTCCAGAGAAGTCTCCTCTCGCTTCTTCGTCCACATTCGTCTCCGAATCAAACGACACGCGGACAGCCCCGGAACACTCGTAACGGTGTCCTCACGAAAAATAAATAAAACAGAGTACGAGCGGCAGCGAGCGTGTATACAGCGATCGCAAATACGGTCCCTTTCGAGGGAGCTCTTTGCCAGGAGCCGTCCCTTGGGCCCGTTCTCGAAGTCGCTTCCTCTGTTGTGCGGGTACAGCGAGAGCGTGTATTTTTCAGGAGTATCGCATTCACGGTACAGGTGGCTCAGGCCTTAAAAATGCAGTAAAGGGAGGGAAGGAGGGTACCGTAAGGTCAAGAGGTGGTTACGAGTGGCGGCGGGTTTCTCGAGTGCCAAACGATTCAATGTAGAGGCTCTCTTTTACGACCTTCCAGTTCCCTCTGTCTCCCTTTTCGTTTTTTTTTTATCTTTTTCCTTCTTTCGGCATCTCACTTTCGTTATCGTTTTCTCCTCGTTTTCACTCTATCTCCGAGCTGCTCGCTTGTATTCCGTTCTTACGCGATTCTATCTGCGCTACCCAGCTTTTCTGGGTCAAGTGTGAAAGGGCGTTCGACCGAAAAGCGTTGATGATTGCCGCCCAAAGCTCGATATTTTAAATATGTCAATTTATAAAAACAGCTTTATAAAGAGAAAGGAGATTTTTTAGCATTCGGGAAAATGTATTTATTTGAAAATTACATTAGTGCAGGATTGAAAATTACATTAGTATAAGATCGCAGCGTTACTTACATTATAGAAAGAAAATGTATGAAAAGAATTTTGCTTTTCGTATCTTTAAATTAGATAACGACATTGATTCTTCTAGATGGACAATCTAATAGAGTAATATTAATCTTCATATTTACCACCGCCGCAGCCACTAATACGATCTGTTGAGAAAACAAGTAATTTAAGTAAAATCAAATAGACGCATAATTCGAATATCGAGAAATAATTGATGTTCGCTCGTTTTATAGTACTTGCTAAAACTTTCTAAAGCTTTGCTTTAATACACTTGTCTCTCTATCTCTTTAATATCATTCAAGATCTTTGCTGATTTCGTTCCGATATTTTATTTTTATTTTCAATCTCATTCCAAGGCTTCTTTCGGCAACATCTCGTCGGCGGCGACGAGTACATGCCTTTTCCTGACGCGAGAGCGTTTACACGCTGCAAACGGGTCCGCTGCACGAACTGTGTTTAACTGATTTCGCGGCTGAGGCACTTTTGTTAAAGAGGCGGCTTCAGGATATCGCCACCGGCGACGGATAGCGGAAAAGATGGATAGAGCGACGGCTATTCTTTAGTCGCGCGCTAGGCGGCAAGTCGACGTAAAAAGAACACGTCGCCGTGCGAGAGCTTACACGAAGACGAATTGTTCACCGTACCGATGTGGTTTTACGGTTTTACCATTAACCCGCTTTTCCGCCTTATTGGCGCGTCGTCCTGCCTGAGCACTTGGCTGTCAAGTGCTCGCGCGAGTCATTAGCAGAGGCCATTCTATCGTCTCCCCAGTCTACGGTTTCTCAAGCTAGAAAACTACTTCTCGCAAGTGCATTCTCATCCTAAAATCAATAGAAACTTGCTGATTGTACGGTTCTTTGGCATGTCCGATAGACATCTCGCATTTGCACTTGTCATGTTAATCACCTCGTTCGCCAAAAAATTTTATAGACTTTTTAATTTTGTAGCAGCTCGATTTTAATGCTGAGAGAGAGAGAGAGAGAGAAGCTTGAGATATTTTCGTGTAAATTACAAAAAGTTCCGTACAGATTGCAATATGCAAATTATTCGCGTCACGCGATTGACAGGATTGTGAACGAGACGGAATTCTGATCAGCTGATTTCTCCAACTTTTTCGAATCTCTTTTATTGTACTCTTTCGGCTACTTAAATATAAATTTTTTCAGAAGCCAATCGTGAAGATTGGACCACCGGATAGAATCGTATACCTAGCCCAAAGAGGATATCTTAATTCGTCCTGCGCTCCTGTCATTTGCATGCCGATTTTACGACGCACCTTTTTTTTGACGACTTTTATGCATGCGTACGCGCGTGTGTTCGTGTATCCATGTAACAGTCTTTGCCTTCAGACCACGGTGCTTCAGACTGAAATATTCAAGAGATCGCTCTTTCGATGACAAATGGACATTAGTTTTGAAGATTATAACATTTTATTACTAATATCACTCTTAACTTACGATTAAGATAAAAATTGCATTATTTGCTTTAACAATTAGAGATACATTGTTTTCTGAATCTCTTTAAATAATGCAATTTTAAAGCGATATTAGTTGCATATAAAATTTGTTGACAAATGAATTTTTTGTAACGATATTATTAATATATAGTAATCAACGTTAACAAAAAAAGTAAGATCGTGATTATAACTCGGTTAGCTTCTAAAATTCGGACAGATCGACGGAGAAAGAAAGAGAGCAAGTTGCGGCGGAAATTAGAAGAGAAAAAAGAAAGGGGAGAGAGAGAGAGAGAGAGAAAGAATCATGGAAGAAACGGACTAAAAGGACGTGACGGAGAAAGGACCGCAGTGGGATTACTTAAGTCGTAAACGTCAAATATGCAAACATTGCATTCAGAATTATAATCCCGCCCCTGCCCGCGGCTGCGTGCCGTGCCGCCGTCGCGTTTAATATTCTCGTTTCTTCCCCTCCGGCTTTCCCGCAAAGGCTGGCGTGGCGATGTAATATGGTCGCTCGGAGAAACACACGCGGATGGACCATCGCTCCTGACGCTCGCTACGTGCGAATTTACTCGACAAATTTATTTGCGCAGCCTTACGTCGCGTCACCCGTGTGTTCCCGTGTTTCGATAGGATTTAACATCGTGAATACCTGCGGCATTCCTCCTCGATTGGCATGCTGATAGGCATCGAAGCTGGAATCTGCCAATAATGGTCCCTGAGGTTCGTTGAGACAGAAAAAGTTACGATAATAAAGAGTTGATTATAAATAAAACGTACTAATACTTTTTAAATTAAAAACAATTTATTCAAAATCATATGTTAAATTCACAAAGATGATAATATTCGTATTGTGCTTTATGATTTTGATATTATTTTCTTGCGAAATTAATATCATGTTAAAATAATTATTACAATTTTTTATGAAATTTATTTTTTTTTAATAAAATACGTTAATACCGTTTAAAAGCTGAAATTTCCGTAAAAATTTAATAACAATAAACCGTATTTTTCTGGTTTTGTGCGAAATGTTCTGCTTATTTGAGACTTATGTCATATTTATATAAATTTGTACTCTTTTAACAGAATTAATTTATTTTTATCTTATTCTAGTATTGATATATCAATAATGTAAAATATGTGTCTTATATTTATAAATCTGCATTGATATACTTT
>VBVR01003448.1:0-17679 GCA_011638315.1 Tetramorium parvispinum
CGTGTGTGTGTGTGTGTGTGTGTGTGTGTGTGTGTGTGTGTGTGTAAAAATGGTATATCAAAATGATATTTAAAAAAAATACGAATAAAAACATATTGAAAGATTAAAGATTTAGTTTGAAGCTAAAATTTTTGCTTCTCTGGCAAATTATAAAAAATTATGATTTGGAAAGTATAAATAATAAGAAATTTGAAATGTATAGTTTGTCAAAATAATAATGAAAATTCATATAATTTATTGTAATGGTAAAAGTTGTATAATCTCTTATAGTCATGAAAACAAAGAAAATATTTAAAATTTAAGTGAAGTTAGTATAACGATTAATTTTAGTAGGAAGACTATAAGCGCTTTTAACTTATTCATTTTTAACTTCGTCGGCGACTAAAAGTTTGTCGTAAATCTGTTTATGGAAGTACGGCTTTGTCAGTGATTATAAACGAGCATTATTTTAACTGAATCTGTAAGCGCAACCTGAATCCACAATGTGCTATTTTCAATTTTATAACGTATTAATTAATAAAGTTAACGATTAATAATTTTGTTGCAAATATGTAATTTTTAATTAACAATATTATACGCTATTGAGATTATTTATTTTCACACAGTTTCTCTGCGGATCGTTATAATTAATATCAAAATGACAGAGGTTTCTCTCTTTGCGAAATTCACATTTATGCATTATCTCAATTTATGGTGGCTTTGAAAGGATCGCTTTTCCAGCAATGAAAATAATTGACCAAATCATATCAAGAATTATTTGGAAAAAGTTGAATAACTTCTCCTGTTACTTAAACCGATGTAAATAATAGATTTTTATAAAAATATTGGATTCTATAGATATATTAAAAAATATATTAAAATGAAGTAATAAAATGCGGGTTGTTCAACTAACAAAACAACAATAATGGGCGATTTTCTGACATATAGTTACATTTTTTAAATAAAATCGAAAAACAAATTTTTTATTTTCTTTGATATACGATAAAATTGTGAAAACTAAAGAAGTATGTTAACTATATGTATACTTTTTAATCATTGTACTTGTGTTTAAATTCTTCGCGTATACTTGAAATAAATTCTACCGCGTAAATTGGATATAAATTGCTCAAAGACAATTTAAATATTAGCTTGTAATTCAGACATAACGTTTGAAAGCAATTTAAATTTTCGCCTGGAAAATTCGAACTGCTTTTACAGAATTTGCATCGTGTATTTGCGTTGCAATAGTTCGTATGGCACTTCCGTTGCGTAATTCGTTTATTACGAGTTACTCTGTTTAACAAAAATTGTACTAATTTTTTAAATATTTACATAAAACATTGCTAAATACACACAGATATTTTTATTTTAGCATTACAAGAAACGCTAATAAATAGTAGACGTTAGTAAATAATACAATATATTAAAAATCTTAAAATATACAATTTAAAATACGTAATCAATTATACTTTTATCATATTTTAATAAAAAAAATGTAATATTTACTTTTTCAACAGTGTAGTCAATATAAACTTTATTTGATATATTGAGAAAAATAATAATATATTTTGCTTAGAAGTGCTTTCAAATGCAGTTTTACAACTAGAAAATATTAAGTCGTTTTAACGAACCACTTACAATTAAACAAAATGGGTTCTACATGCGAAAGAGACGATAGAAAGCGCAAGACCCGAAAATTACAGAGCTAACATAATTATTCACATTCAGTCATTATTACACGTAAAACTATAGTATATGGGACTTGTAAAGTCTATTAACGCGCAAAGGGTTAAATTAGCTAATTCCTTCAAAATTAAAGCGTGCAGCGAAATGTTTCTTAGAACAGTAAATACAAGGTGGGATGACGGAAACACGACGTCGTACCGATATTTGACATGTAAAGCAACGCGCTCGCGTCGCGAGAGCGCGTCTCGTCACGAAGCGTGGGTACCGGAATGCGCGGGCTGCAATGATTGCCGGGCTCATTAAGACGGGCCCCGGAAAAGTCTCAAGCCAGAACCGCGCAGATTTGAAGTGCGTGAAACGATAAATAAAAGAGTGAGAGCTAGGAGAAAGAGAGATCTAAGACCAGGAAGCGTGTGTTTCTGCCACTCGAATGCGGAACCGCCGCTACGTATCGGCGTGCGGTGTATCGCGGGATATCGGTACCGCGATAGAAAAACGTGGACGCGACTCGCGATGGAACGTGGAATAAAATCATTAGGCCGAGACGACGATCGAAAGAAGTTACATCCATCGTCCGCAATAGCCGCGGCGGCCTCTTAATTCTGCTTCCGTCTGCCGCTTTGGCGAGCGGCGGATATTCCCGCGAGACAAATGCTCTGTCTAATATTGTATAAAAGCCGCGCAGAGGAAAAAGTTGTGCTGCGTTATTACTACTGCAAGTTACTACTTACGAGAACATTAATAATTGTTTCTTGAATGCCGTTATCTGAGAGTTGGAGACTGAAATGACCACGAATGAAAATAAATCGCTGCATTTCGACTAGATGTTTTTTTTCTCCGCAACGATATCGAAAAAAATTGTTAAAAAGTAATATGTACGTCACAAAGCTTAAAAAAATATTTTTTTGGAGAGTTATTTTACTTTTTCAAAAACAATTTGTGTTCGCGAACCAGAAAGTAATTATTTATTTGGTCGAGTCTAGAGATTTGTATAAAGATATTTGGAATTTATGGATTGCCGAATTTTTCTCGTCAGCAAAACAAATTCATACTAAAAAATGGTTTCACAGTGACATATAAAACGATGTTTCATTTTTTTCAAATACCCGAATATAATGAAAGGTAACAAAAAAAGCATTCCTGTGACTGCGACAATGGGGATGAAACATACGTTGCATAACGGTATATCTCTCCTAACAGAGAAATAAAGCGGACAAATCTGTATAAATAAATTGCGCTATTTTTTCATCTTGCAAACAATTTTAGCTTATCTCGTGAATATTGAACACTATCAATTTTTATAGTGTGTTTGAGTGTATATATTTTATTGAATATATTTATATTATGACACACGCAAAAAGAAAACGTGACATTAAAAAACCAATTTATAATGTAATTTCTTGACAGAAAAGCTATATACATAATTTATATATACAATTATTTTAAAGATTACTAATCATATTAACAAATTTAAACTTATTCTTAGGAAAAATGAAATTGTAGCAGCATTTCGTTAAAAATGATATATGTATATCTACATGTAGATATAAACGTGAATATCCGAAAGGAGACAAATATTTTTTAAGTTTCTGCAAGTTAAATATTTTTTAGAGAGAGAGACACTATGACATTTTCGTGAAAATTCTGAACATATCTAATGAAAAAACTGAGCAAGACGAAAATGTTTAAAATTGTATTTTACGAATATCTCTTTAAATATTTGTTTTAAACGTTTCATTTTGAACAAGAATTTTTAGGAAATAAATTTTAAATTTAATATCTTTCTTCCATGCAACTTTATATCTTAAAATCAGTTTCAAACTGATAAGCTACTTCGAAATCCACGCTTCCCTTCTCTAATTCTCTGATGCAAGAGAGAGAGAGAGAGAGAGAGAGAGATTTCCGCTTTGATTATATTATTCAAACATGACCTGTACGTCGTCAATTGGCGGGTGTACAAGCGTTTATAAGGTGGGCAAGCTAAAATAATTTCGCATAATAGCAAAAACGCAGAACTAATACGTTCGTTAGCAGAGTAAGTGATCCGTGGAACATGCAGCATCCTGCCGAACGAAAGTCGAAACGCCTCTGTTTCGTGTATCCAATACGCAATTAGGCTGATAGACGTGTAATTGAAGCAAGGGAATATCAAACTGCTCATTTATCCATAAGCTATCTCGCACATATATTGCTACAGTCATTAGGCGATTAATTTTTTTGAAACTAACTTTATTTCAGAAATTCTATCTTTGTTTGTATTTTTCGGTGACGGCTTTATATGTTTAATATAAAAAAAATTATAACGCAACATGATTTAAATAAATTTAAAAACATCTGTGTAAGTAAATTATAATTAGTAATTACATTTATTTTTATTAATATGGTTTATGTTTTTCAAATAAATTCGAACAAAATGTTTTCTTTTATCAAATTAAAATTAATTATTACAATTTTTGAATTCAATATTATACTTCTTTATATGTAATAAAACGTTATATAGTTTATTACTATTGTACTACCTAAATTATTGTGCAACTTTTCTTGAAATACATATCATCTCGATATCACAATATTAAACGCTCGAACTGTTTAAACTAACGAGAATTCTTATCTCGCCCACTACAATATAAGTACCATGCATTATCACATGTTACAATAAAATAAAATTTTTAATAATTTGATAATTAAAAAATAAAAATAATGCACATAAAAAATAATCTCTATAATCAAAATTCACTCTGATAAATCAAAATATTTTAAAGACGTTGTCAAGAAGAGTTTCTAATCACGAATAAATCAGATAATACTACAATATTGTTTTCTATTCAATATTATATATAAATTTCTATCCTCCCCCCTCCTATTTTTCTCATAATCTAATAACAATATAATTTTTCCTGTCCTATTAACGGAGTATTGATCGAACACTGGTAAGAATTTGTATATATGGCTCCCACGTGAATACGTGCAGAAATTGCTTCACGGATTGCTAGACCTCCCATGTGCGAGTAAATTAAGCGCGCACTGTGAACATGTCCTCCGCAGTGACGATTGGTGCATGCAGCGTTAGGGTTTCAAACAAGTTTACGGTTTAAGGCCGTCGTGGAAGTGTGGTTCAACAATCACGAAGGTGGGAAGAGTCGGGGGAAACATGAGAATATGAGTTCATTGTTGGCCACGTAGACCGTAGAGACGCGTATAAGGGGATTGCACCTTATCCCCCACCACCGTTGTCAGTATAATGTGCGCCTATTGTTACATTCGCTTCCTCATAACATCATGTGTATATGAACGTAGGATACGTATCATTCTTTTTATTGCATTCCTTTTGCCTGGCTACGCCTGGCGCGCGATACGAGCCCACGCGAGGCCGACGCGTCCGACGCGATGCCAAGTGCCTCCTCTCGATGTCGTCCTTACATCGTCTCTCATCTCGATTTCAACGCGCCCATTCGCTCGCTCGGATCGCCGCGTCCCGCGAGCGATCGCATTTTTCATCCCGAATCATTATTATTCAAGTTGCACTTGGCGTGCAACATAATCAAACTTTGCCGCGGCAATACGGATTTGGTATCGCGCTACGCTAATGTAACTCTAGCGGGCGCATTCAATACAATCAGAGATACTAAGTACCAGTAAAATGAGGAAAGACGGCTGCAGAAGTCGCGGAGGTTTTGAGAAATTGCGATCTTGTAACGCGCCGCGCCGACCTGACCGTAATTCAGCCTGACGAGTAATTCTTCTTGCAATAACAGTGAAGAAGTACGACTCCTTACCGAGAAATATGCCGGTATTGTCATTCTCTTCGTAATATTCTTGTTATCCTTGTTATCCTTGCGAAACTTTATAATTGGCTGTGCAAACGGTGTCATAAGAAAATGTCGTCTGATATATAACGTCGTCTAATAAAAATCCTGAACAACATTTTATATTTATTAATTGATTATCTTTTCAACAGTCATTGTATGTAGCAATGTAAACTATAAAAAAAATATGCATATATGTATCTGTATATGCATACATACATATATAATGTACATATGTAAAAAAATATATTAATTATATTGTTTACATGTTATATTTAGTATAGTAAGTATAATAATTTAATTTCATTGTTTACTTTGTAATTTTTGTCACAGCAATCTTTATTTTAATTTTATTCACATTTATACTTTTTTATTAAAATGTACGTAAAGAATAAAAGTAATGTCGTGTGTGTAACTCATATAAAAATTTTAATAATTTTTTTCTGAAAGAAACATTAGCATCAAAATTATCTAAAATTTATGATTTTGAAGAAAATGCAATAAATATGAGACACTTTTACGGAATATATTCTTAAGAAAATAGAAGGAATAAATATTACACGTTTTCTACGTATACGGCTATATCTTCAATTTAAACTTATGTAAAAGATACGGCCTAGCCTCTTCCATTAAATTGGAAAACGGTATGGTGGTAATCTCGCCGGCAGTTTCAAGATAGTACCCGCTTGGAGAGGCCGCGATATCAGTTCTGTGTGACTAGAATCAGTTTGCCCGGGATTTCCAGCGCCCGCGGCCAGTTGCATTACGAGAAGCTTCCAAGACGGTTCGCGATACATCGGATACCGCGGCGGTATATCGACGAATTCACCACGCTCGGAGAGTTTGAAATCGACAAATTTCGCCGACGCCGCCGCCGCCTTGATTCACTCGCTTCACCCCGGCAACGCAAGGGAGAAGCCCGAGCCGTACCTTTCCAAGAGCGAGTAAATCACAGCCGTACACAAACATGCCGCACATACTTCTAAAGTTAAGCTTGCCGAACGGGGTTTCGAGCGAGCCGGGGCGAAGGATGATGCCGACGGGTGGAAGCGTCGATGCGCGAACGAGAAGACAACGTGAAATTGGAAAATCCATTGTGGCGCGCCTCCACCCAAGCGCGCGCACGTACACATATCCACGCATGCCACGTCTCCCCGTTTCAAATCACATATCTCCACGTTCATGGTGATTTGTTATATAAACGTATATATGACACGTAAATATGTGCATAATTTCTAATATGTACGTACATACGACTCAATTCGCTTGTTCTGTTTGCGATTTGTGTGTTCATACGAACAAAAATTTCTCATCTCCGTACCAAGAACGAAAATTCTATTATTGACGAAATATTTGAAAGAAAATCAGAGTACACGTATGTATATACACAGATAGGAAACTTTTCTAATAACTGCACACGTCGTGCTTCTTTCCATTCACAGCATTTTGCAATAATAATTGTCACGAGATGATTCTGCAAAACGCATATCTTTTGCTGAAATAGAATTTTATAATTACAAGTTCTAAATATTGAGAAAATTATGAAGCAAAGTTACTTAAAAAATAAAAAAGTAAAAAGAATGTCTTACTATTTCTATTACTTGAATAATAATTGTATAATTTTATGCTGTAACGATTTTTACAATAATTACAAAATTAATTTCTGAAATGTATTTAGTAATACGTGTGCTAAGATGACTGGCTCTAATTATACAATTATATAGGAATTTATTTTATTACATCAGTTTTTTTAAAGATTGTTATACGTTACAATAATTGAATTTAGAATTAATGATTTTTAAAGTTAAATTTAGACTTATCACAAAATATATTATACATTATATTTTAAAATTAAAATGATGCTAAAATTTTTCTGCATGCGTTCCTATCTGGGTTTACAGTACACGTAGGTATAAACGCGCGCGCATATCAATAAACTTTAACCTTTGCCTAGAATTTTTATCTTTGAATGCCTTGTCCTAGAAACATTTACGTCTTTGTAATTCAACGAAGAATATGTCACTGTCGAAGATAAGTATGCATTTCATATTCCAGTTTTCGCGTTTAATTTGGTTATTACTACGGCCAAAGATAGCCTCTAGGCGTCTGAGAGGTCATTTATCTTCGTTGCTCGCTATTTCAAGACACTATTTCGACGGCAGAGTTAAGATGATGGAAAGTTTCGAACCAAAGCCCATTAAAAAGTTAGCGAATCTTGATAGGAAATGTTTACGTCCATAGACGGATGCAGAAAGTAGTAAATGTATTCCTCTGCTTTTCCTTCTGTTATGGATATTACTTTCAACATATTTTTTCTTTTTTTTTTTTAGATAAATTCAAGAAGAGACGGCTGCTTCATTAATTTCCAACTTTCAGGATTAAAATTAATTTACTCCGACCACGTTTCTCAATTAAATGTATTATAAAATTATTTTCCCATGCTGTTGTTGAAGAAAAAAAAAAGTGCCTCACCATTTCTTCCGTACGTATATGACGTACGATAAAAGACATATAACGCGACGATATTCGTGCTTTCTCATGTGCAAGCATAAATAAACGACGCTTCGGTGACTTTACACCTTTTCTCCAGTCGAAAATTTTCAGCGCGAAAGAAAAAAGGGGAAAAAAAGAAAGGGGATTGGCGATAGTTTTGGAAGGATATCGGTCGAGTTTCCTCGCTTATTTTCACGGGGGCAAATTCAACGGGTGCGCGGACGACATCAGAGATACGCGGTATGGCAGGCGGTCGTACGCAAAGCAACGCATATCCGCTTTTCCGCACCGCCGATTTATTCGCGGCTCAACGGCAAAGCCACTTCGATCCATCCGACGGTAAAGACCTTGCTCGACCGTCCTCGTATTTGTAGACGTCTCCACGACGTCGTTCTGTACTCCGTGGACTTCGTATTCCCGTGCGACAACGCGTTACACAGCTGAAAGCGGGCGAATACGAGAAATTCATATTTGCATGTACGTGCCACGGTGAGAAAGGCGGGATGCCTGGAACTTATATATACAGGATGTATTTTCGCATAACCCTCCCCCTCCCGAATCTTGAATATACTTCTTGAAAGTTTACACGTAATTGTATGCTACGCGAGGAAAGCCGAGAGGATAAACCATTTGTAAGACCTTTTACATGAATTATTTCTTAAAATACGCCTTCAGGCAAGGCAAAATTTTAACGTCATGTATCAATTAGGTTAATCTAAATTTAACTTTATACGCCATTGTTTGCACCATGGTGTAAACTAAATAAATAATAAATAATTCTCTTTTCGCTCTTATTGCTCTTTTAGCTATTGAGCTTGTAAATCAATTATTAAACTATCGATTTAAATTCTAATAATAAATGTAGTAATGCTGAAAAAAATTCTAGATACAAAAGTGAATTCGCGAAATATGTTTTATTATTCCTTGTGAGTGCATTTGCTCTGTATTCACACAGGCGACATATGTCGATAGAATAGTGAGTTGATTCGTAGTAAAGGGAATAAAGTATTATGCAGTATCGTGGGAATTTGCACCTAGCGCAGGAAAATAAATGCAGATTGACTAGTACAATGAAAGATGGAGAAAGATATTTCGTTATTACCCGGAATTACTGGAACTCATTTTCCTTCAACGAGACAATGGTGTGATACGAAAACTCAACACTCCCGGAGGAGGTTTCGATCTACAATGCAACTATAAGCGATTAAATTACAAATATTGCATAGTCATTTTTCATTAGAAGCATTTACGTGAAAGGAAGTTGATCGCAGTCGGCAGTGCACGAGGAAAATTTCAATTGTATATTGAATACGTAATACCTAATATGTAACGTAACGGGATTGTAGTGGTGAGGAAGTTAAAAATATGAAAAAGCAATCGTGAAATTGGGCGATCTTACGGTGCGAGTCAACTTAAGAAAACGTTTTCTTTCAAAAGCGCTTCAACGGAATAGGTATTCTTGTGTATTCGCTTTGAACTTTTACATTTGGATTCTAGCGTGTTTGGAGACTCCAAGCGATTCGAGCTAACTTGAGTAGTTCTATAGAATATTCAATGGCTATGAGATATCTTCGGGCAATATATAATCAAAGCATTTCAAAAAATTTCAATTTATTAGAGTAAAGTCATCAGTTGTGAAATAACACTTTTATTCGTCGAAGAAAATAACACAAAAACATAATCGCAATTTTTTGCACACAAGGTCCTAAAAGTATTGCTATCGCAATGACTATGAAATTTAAATCGATTGAATGTATGAATTTTCCTTTCGAATCGTTTTTACAGAAAATGGATATTTTTGGCAATCAACAAAACAATATGTGGAATAGTCCGGTATTTCAAATATTTAAAAATATTGAAAAAAACTTTGGAAAAGAAAAGAAGCAGTTTTATAAAAACTAAATGATTATTCATGCACACAAAGTATAATTTAAAATTGAAAAGTAAGAAAAAAAGATAAAATAAAATCCTGTATTTTAATCACAAAATTTTTAAAAAGTCTTTATTTGCAAAAATCATATACATATATCCTTTTCCACTTCTTAAATGCTTAATATTGGTGATATATATAACCCAAATTTCTCCACCATGATCATTTGAAAAACATACTTAATACACTTTGTATTCCATAATAGTAGAACATCTATATAAAAAAGTACCCGCTTATAAAATTAGTTACCAAAATTTTAAATATGAAAAATTTTTTTCCGGGTTATATATAATTAGACGATATTTAAATGATATTGTCTTAATTGATATTTTTTAGTATTTAAAAGCAAAGATAAAATTTTTTACCTAAAAATTTTGCACTTCTTAAAACATATTTTTTTCACATTTATATTATAAAGTTATGTTAAAGTTTTATTATAAATTCGAGTTTTTGTCAAATACGTAGGTATATACATATTATTATTAATACATTATATATAATTCAGCTATATAAGAGCATACATATCACTTATGATTTTGCCATAGTATTTCATATTAAGTGACTATTTCACAATCGGCGACTGCACTTTATAACTTTTATTTAAGCATTTTGTTGGTGATGAGTTATAAATCTTATAAAAATTTTAATTTGCTATATCAACAATTACTGAGCAAAAAAAATATTATTATATTATTACTTGTCATCAAATATAAAAATACAGTGTAAACATTTTTCTATCACTCGAATACATTTTTGCATCTTTCATGCGCAATGAGAGAAATATTTTGTGTAATTTTTACTTGTTTTCGTTCAGTGTATCTGTAGTGATCAAATTAATACATCAATTGCCTCAATTGTTTGAACATTTTTGTGAACGAGAAATCATCTCATCAAGTATTGATATCTTGCGATTGTAATTAGCTATTGATATATTTATTTACTTTAATTGTGCCAAAATTAAATTGATTTTATTTATATTTTTGAATCGGTTATTTTAACCATAAATTAATTAAATTATATTACGAGCACATTTAGGCATAGATAGAATAGGATAATCATGAAGGTAAATTTTGAATGTATATGTATACCCTTTTAATTTTGAATGGTAAATTTTGAGTAAAGGTAACTTTTGAATAGTATATACTCTTTTAATTTTGTTTATTAATCCTGTTTTTAAAATATCTGATCATACTGCGTAAATAATTTAATTTCTTCCAGAGTGACGTTGTAAAAGGGAATATAAGGATAAATAAATTAGAAAGGGTGGAAAATTCTTGTGTGCTTGTAAGCGGCAGCATTGCAAACTCGTTCTTGTCCAAGAGAAAAAAAATTGTACGTAATTTTGCCTTGCGGTATACATCAAAATAAATGAGATTTTTCTCGCATGTCATAACTCGCATCCGATGAATTACGTTTGTAAAACTCGTTTGTCACAAACTTTTCTTTACTTCTATTTTACGAATAAATAATAATATAAGTTAAATTAAACTCTGCGACAAAAATGGATTTTATGTCAATTAGTTAAATTTTAAACTAAATATAAAATATAAAATAATATATTTAAAAAAAGATTTAAACCAAGAAATAGAAATTTATGTGTGATATAAAAATGATTTATTGAAAGTATTACATTTTATTTATGAATTTCGTCACAAAATTAGAATTAATGTTTTTTTAACAAAATGTGAAAATATTAATAATTAAATATTTTATATGCAATTTAGAAATGAAATGCACGACTGTTAAATTAAATTTTATAAATAGCATTATGCGCATTATTTTGCTAAATGAGCAATGTAATTGTTTCATATAAAAATTTAAAAGATAAGATAACTTCATTTTTTAAAATTCTTAGAAGAAATTATTTGAAATTTTGAAGAAAAGTAGCTCTAATATGGCACGTATTATACAATTTAGCTCAAGCATTACTGAGATTACATTTTAAATTAATTGGAGGCATTCTCGGAAGAAAGAGAGAGAGAGAGAGAGAGAGAGAGAGAATAACAGAAAAAAAATAAAACAATTGTACAAAGAATAAATAAGAATCAACTCAATATATTAGATAATGCACAATTTCCCTCAACTATAAACTTTTTGGCAAATTTATAAGTCGATTTTCTTGAAAAAAAACCTTTGATAAAGTTT
Source organism: Tetramorium parvispinum (assembly GCA_011638315.1). Lineage (NCBI taxonomy): Eukaryota > Metazoa > Arthropoda > Insecta > Hymenoptera > Formicidae > Tetramorium > Tetramorium parvispinum. The sequence continues at coordinate 12,040 of VBVR01003448.1, forward strand.
TATTATTTTTTTATCTTCGATTTATTATTTTATCTTGAAATAATTATATTATATTAATGTTATATTGTATTGATCTTATATTAAATTAATTAAATTATTTTAATTATGTTATTTTATTTTAAAATATTGATGCATCTCTTGTCTTATTATATAAAATTCATTTTTTTATCCAAATCAATACATTTATACAGAAAAATATAGATTCCAGTAGACAAGTAATTTTCCAAAATTAATAAAATTAAATGATAGAAAAATTTCGTTGCAAATTGTCAATAATTATTTTTGGCAATCGTGTCAACCAAGAAAATCAAAATAACCGAAAACTTTTTAAGTTCGACGAGACAACGTCCGTACGCCGTGCGCACATTCTTTTCAGAGAATATCTGAAGATTCTGAAGACGGTACGCATTTATATAAGTTATAAAGTTTTTACGAGTATCGTAAGATCGTATAAAAGTTAGAAGATATTTCGAAGGTCCACATATTACTTTTCCTCACTCGGTTTCCTTTTTTCCGGTCATGACCGATCACTCCTCGATCGTTCTTCAAAAAAAAAGTTGAAAATGTTCGAAGATTCGCTCTGTTCACGGTCTTCCGATATTAAGTAAATCGAATCTGTGATTTCCATTGGAAATTAAAATCGAACCGGCGCGGCACGACAACCGATACTTACATCAATCCTAACGCTTCCATTTCTGGGATTAAAGGAACATTCGTATCGCCTGTCGATCGTAAACGGATTGCAATGGATTACGTACAACAGAATTGTGATGAGCTAGCGATTTATGCAGCTGTGAAGGCGAATGTAAGGAACGTTTTATGTAATGAAACTTTACATTACTTTGCCTTAGAGGCAGAACTCTAAGAAAAGAGCACTTGTAGCGCCGTGAGGTGCAATCATAATCTTTCATATATCCTTTACCTACCACAATTTCTTGTAGACTGATATCTTGATATAAGGTAAAGTATCTGCATTACATATTAATAGATTCATTAATAAGATTTTAGATTCATTGCGAATTCTACGGTTTCGTGAGTAATGAGAGAAATTTCTCGTCGTGAATTTCGAGTTGAAGCCGATATAAATTCCGGGATATCAGCTTGTTAAATAAGTTCTAAAAAGTGGAAAAATCCGTGCTACTTTTATTCACCTGATACGCGAGCCGATCAAAGAGTGCTCGCCGAGTAAGAGGTTTTTCAATGCGTATTTTCAATATCTTTTTCCCTGTCTGCATTCGCCTTTCATGAAACAATAAAAGCTCTATGGCCGGTGTTCTTTCGCAGGGATGGGTTTTTCATTTAGTTGAGTTTCGAAGGAAGAAAGGGATCTCATTTCAGAGCACGGGCTCTTTACGCCTTTGGCTTTTCCGGCTTCATGGCTGTAAGGTATCTGGCCGTGGATATGCATAATGTGCAAAAGGTTTCCCCGAGAACTCTCCACTCGCACATCGGTGAACGCATAAGTAATTACGCCGCAATTAAGAGTTTAGGATTATCTCGTGAACCCAGAACCGTATATTTTCAAATAAACATGTTTGCGCGGTACGTGGTAATTACGTTACGATTTTTAAGAGTCGAGGGATAACGTCTTTTTATTACATTTATCTGTGTGTCTGGTGTGTATGTGCGTGCACGTTTCATTATACACTTAATATTGATCGCATCCACATTCATATATATAATATATATTTACTATAAAAATATGTATAAAAAGTTGCAATATTTTCTTAAAAAATAAAAATAATTCTGATATATACATATTATTTCTTCAAAGATATAAATTATTTCAACTTGTTTTATACTTGTTTTAAATAGAATAAAGGTTTTGATTTTGTGTGTGGTATCGCGGTTATTTCAATACAATTAAAATATGTGAAACTGCAAATACTAACTTCGATATTAATTTATTCGAGCATTAAAAACAGGGTAACTTTAGCGACACCGACAACAGCTGTCTTTGAATAATAATTATTTAAAACATTTCACATATCGCTTTCAAGAGTATTATTTCGCATTATCTTAATAGGCACCGCGACATACAACAAACATACTTTGTGTTCTGTTCGTTTATTATTATTATTTTATTATTATTATTATTTGTAATAACTGATTAAACATTTAATCTATCGCTTGGATAACGTGCGATTGATGTAATATTCGATGTGTACGGTTCTTGTGACGTTTCGCTCCTCGCACCACCAGGAATTTATAAATTCATGAGGGAAAATGCGAACTAGCCACAAAGGACGATTTCGAATCTGCTTAAGCGTGCACTCTCGCAGGCTCTATTATTCTCGCAATAATTTAAGATGAGTCTGATATATACGTAGCGAGTTTAGGCGATGCCATTGTCTGAGAATTGCCGTTATTTACGGGAAGATTTCGTCTTCCAAAAACGGAAGGTGCGCAACAGGATGAGTCCACGGTGTGCGAGTAACAATCGCAACGTTCCTCGCGAGGGGCGGTAATTAAGGATTAGCAAGGTGATTAGTGAACGCCTGGTATTTAAATCTCGGCGCAGCAATCTGCGTCGTTGCACGTTGAGGCCAAACATCTGATTATACGTAGCCCAATGCTGAAACTTTGAGGAGCAGACGTTCCAATTACTGACTCTAATTACGCAACGTTTCTCTAATACGTCGGCCAAGTTCAAAACTGTGCGGTGATTAGTGATAAAGAGTCGCGCATCTCTGCGAGTGAAAAACTTTCGCTTTGCCGAGACGGAGATATTCTATCAGAGGAAACGGGAACGCGCTTAATGACGCCTATTATAATGCGATAATTAAAACCGGCCGCACGCGCGGGGAGGAACGACAGAGAAGTTACTCTCGCTCATGAACGCGCGCATCTACCCGTTATGTTCGACGTCAAGGAAGTTGTCCAGATATTTTTATTAAAATACACCATACACGATTATTTTAATAATCGTGCGATTATTTTAATAGTAACGCGTTTTTCTCCCCGATCTTTTTCCCTCTCTTTTTGCCTAATCTAATTTCTCAATTAATTATTTTGCAGATTAATTATCGTTTAATTACTTTATTAGCACAATGACCACAGGTGGATCGAGGCATAAATAATTAATTAGCGGAGGCTACACCGAAAAACGATTAATTAATGACCAAACTTTCGCGTTAGTCCGCCGCTGCGAGTCCACGGCACGCTCGCTGATCTCGCAAATTCGCGCACCGTGCGAAATATATAATCTCGGGTCAGATTTTTCTTCATTTAAGCCGAAACAATGACGGACTGCGCAGATTTCTCGCAACGTCGCTGATAAGAGCCGGAAATTTATACCGGGGTTGTAACACGCGTTAGTAAGCACTTCTGTGTAATGCTTTTCGATCATGACGCTGACATTCCTCTCTATGATGTTTAATACTTTATACCGCTAAACGCCTACAGCATACATTCTACATGCATATTAATTAAGATATAACGGACCACCCAGTAAATCGTGGACGATACTATATTCTTGAGTAAAATAGTTTCCTTGAACTATATTAAATCACTCGTTAGCGTTATAGATCTTTATCTTTAAAATCAGTTCGTCTGTATTAAGAAAGATTTTGTATCGAGCTTTAATGAAAACTTTATTATAACCAATTTGTTTGGCATCAAAGGGTAACGCCCTCTCAAACCTTCTATGAATAATGCATGACAACAGGGGGTACGTTGAGTGTATTGGAATGGTAATAAGTTCCAAACTCGATCTAAGCAATAGATGCTTAAAAGTAGAGGACCGTGATGTTATTTTTCGTAAGTTTCTCCAGCGTTTTTTGGCAAAATGCCTCTCGTTCGCCAATAGTAATCCATGCAGCGAACAATGTTGATGACATTGCTAAGCTTGCAGGAAAAGTTTAAACACTTGTTCATTTAATTTATTAAAGTAAGTGAGATAAGCTGATAGAACTTACTCTTTTTGATAGAAGAAAGAAGCAGTTCTTTGTTCAACAAAAAGATTTGATTTAGTATTTGTATTTGCGAGTTGTACAAAATTAATTTTAAAAAAATTTGAAATTGTAATTATCTTATTTAATCCGCGGGTTTTAAAGCAAAATATAACTTTTTAATACATGTATTTATATAATAATAATATATTAAATTAAATATTAAGGTTAAAATTTCTGTGTACTTAGTGCCTGCACACTTCTTAGTCTAAATGCAAAATAATAATTTTTTTATTAATTAATAAAAAAAATCATACTACCAAAATATAATAGGATATCGTTCTTTACATATGAATGTAAATTAGAGTAAAATAAATTTTAATTACATTTTCTTTGATCAAATTGTACTTTTTTATTACCGAAGCATCAGTAACTTTCAAATTCTGTATAATCTAAAAATAAATAATTTTTGTAAATAGAATTTTACAAGCGAATAATAAAAATCATGCTCTGTTGTATTATTTAAATGAAATTTGATTTAAACGTATGTAATGTAAAATTTAATTAAAAAGTAATATTTAATTTTAAAAATTGATTTAGTCAAAGTAAGTTTATCAAAATATCTGTTGATAAAATCTCTATTTTATTCATGTTAGTATACAGTATATATAGATTCAAAGCATGTATAGTTTATATGCTTTCATAAATTAATGAAGCTTTTATGAAATTTATCAAGCTTAAAATTTATATAATAAAAAAAGTACATAATTTTATCTTTTCACATAAGATTTATAAGTAAATGATTATATTCTCTTTAGAGTCATTTTCTTTAAAATCGATTAATAATATTAAATACTAAATAATAAAATTTTTATGAATATAATTAAAGAATATAGAAATAGTTATTGGAATAATTTACTATTCATTCAATCTTTAACATTTAAAATCTAAATATTAAAAATTAAAATTAAAATTAAGATTTCATTTATTTAGATTTTAAATGTGATAATGATCTTCCTCCTTTTTTTTTAGACGTTCGCGGATTAAGCAATGTGGCAATCGACATTCCATTGGCAGTGGCGGCTGGTACAACAGTCAACATGTCCTGCAGATACGATTTACAATCGGATACTCTTTATACTGTCAAATGGTACAAGGGTTCAGAATTTTTTCGATATGTCCCCAAGGAATTGCCACCGATTGGAACGTTTGGAGAACTTGGAGCAAGAGTTGTGGTATGTAACACATTAAATGAAACGTTTCAACCTCGAGGGACAGATCTGGACAGATCTGAACGTGTAATTTTTTAATGTACTATTTCATCTAATTGTAAGAAGTAGGTAAAAACTCGTTAATCGATTTAAAATAATAAATTTATATTTAATCAGTGATATACTGATCAACATAAGCATAACAATTTATAAACTTTTAATTGTCTTAAAAACTTTTTAGTGTAGTATTAAATTATTATGGTACTATATTTATTATACTAATAATTATTCTACGAATGAAATAGGTTTAAAGTATTTAAATATAGAATCAATTCTATCTTTTCTGCGCTAATTTATGATACCAAAATTTGAAAAAATATAGGATTTTATTATTTCTCAACTATCTCTAATTGAAATTCTATTAAAATCGCACGTGTAATTTTGCTAGTTCATAAATAATCGACTATTTTAAACTGCATTTATTTATTAAGTTGCTCGTTTGAGCAACTTAATAAATAAATGCAGTTTAAATATTATAT
>VBVR01003449.1:0-17671 GCA_011638315.1 Tetramorium parvispinum
CCAAATATAAAAGCAAAAATGTTTTTCATAAGATTATCCCAACACATGACGAATGATATAAACGGTTAACATGCCAGCAAACATAAAAACTGCTGTCGCTATCATCGAGCGTTTTGATAGCCTGCTCATACCACAAATGCCATGGCCGCTTGTACATCCAGAGCCTAGCCGTGTTCCAAAACCAACGAGTACACCTGCTAAAATAAGTGCAAATGTATTGGCTTTAATTTCAATTTGAGGCTGATAAAAATAACCATATATGAAAGGTGTAATCACGAGTCCTGCAATGAACCAGAATGCAGAACTTTTAAAAGTATCTTTAGTAGGATTAATGAGTTGAGCAAGCAATCCACTAATTCCGGCTATACGACCATTTATATATAAATATCCAACTGTTGCGATGCCGAGTAATAAACCACCCAAAAAGGCATAGACAATATTTGACATATAACCACTCTTAACAATATATGTTTTTATAATTTGTATTATACGCTGATTCTTTTAGAAATACTTAATATAAAAATCTTAGATTTTGAAAAAAATTATTAGTCGTAAGTACATAGATCTTATAGCATCTTTTTTCAGGATTTCCTTTTATGTAGAAATATTTCATTCTAATATCATTCGTATACATTGCAAGCGTAAAGCAATTTATAGAAATTGTGCAAAGAATTAATTAATTTTTTCTATTTATATATAATTATATCACAATTTTCTTTACTTCATAATTATCAATAAATATTAAATTATAGTGACTATCATTTTTTCCATTTGACAGCACAATTGACACCGAGTAGCGGTATATGTCAAACCGTTCGACAGGAAAACCGCATGCACGAAAATTTCACTCGTATCGTACAAAAGAGGTTAATAGATATTTGACCTCGTGGTTTTGGCACGGCCAGCGGTAACCACCGTAGCTATCCGACTCTCCATTTGCCTCGTGAAAGAGCAATGCGTAAAGGGTCGGAAAATTGAGACTCGCCGATTTATGTCGTCAGCGCTTAATTTGCATTTACTTTGCGTTCTCAGAAAGCAAGAAAACGCAAATTCTTTTGCTATCAGATCGAGAATCTTCATTACAATTAAAAATAGTGCATAAAAAACGCAAGTTTATGCAAACAAATAAATATATTTGTTTTAATCTAATATTTAAGTTTTTCTCTATTGATTCAAGAATGCGGTTACAAATTTTTCAACAAAAATTTTTTCACTACACATTCAATGCACATTTAATCTAATTTCCTCAAAAAATTCTAATTCTGTAAATATTTGTTTCCTTGAAATAGAGTGTAAAATGGCTTGTGAATTAGTTAGCATTATATAAAGAGGATTCATAGAGGATACGTGTAACTTATTGTTATTTGGAGCGGTAAAGCGGTGTAACAAGGCCATGTCTACAAGGATATGTTTGGGCTTATACTTAGTGGTTAGAGAAGGGTCTGACCTGTGGTATTGGTCTTTCGAGTTTAGATCCAAACCCTGGGCTAGAGTGTTAAATGAAACGTGTCTAAATTCAGCAACTGAATCAGATTCACCAATCGTTTGTTCGAGTAAACAACCGTTTTATTTGACACACGATATCCGAACGCGAGTATCGAGTGAGAGAAAAACGTGATTTACGAATTTCTAAAAAAAAAAATACAAGAGTTGTGAAACAAAAAATATTTCGTTAATTATCTTTCTCGATGCATACAAAATGTCGGAATCATCGCAGGAAAGTTTTTCACTAAACAAAGCGTGTCTATTAAAAAGTTTCGCAACGACATTTACTACACTGGTTAACTTTCAGCTCTGACGAATGTAAACGCTAATTATTCAACTAAACCGTGCGATGTTAACGAGCAGTCATAATTTCGGGAAAATGAGAGAGAGAAAGAGAGAGAGAGAGAAAGAGCGGGAGATAGAGGAGCGGGATTTTTTCTCGCTGTGAATGAAAATTAAAACGGGAGCAAAATAACAGCGACTAGGCGGGAAAAAAAGTGGCATATGCAACCTGCCGGCACAGTCGTGTAAAATTGCCGGCAGTGTTTTCAGTCGGGGTTGTTCGTATCCCGGGTTCTCGATTTTTCCCGTCTTTTTCCTTGAGCGCGGGAGTGGCTAGAGGGAGATCTTTCCCCGGATGAGCCAGGTCAAGTTCACTCCAACGTCCGAGAACACTCTCGGATAGCGAGCATTTTTCGCTGGGACTTTCTCTCCTACTCGTTCTTCCTCTCTCTTTCTTTCTTTTTCTAAAAATGCCTAAAATAAAACTGTCGCCGGAAAAAAGTCCATTCTAAATTAAGAGTGAAAGAAGAAATTCAAATGACCTCAAAAACTCGAGCCGACTGCTCGTTCGCGATGCTGCACGGATAAAATATAAAGGAAGAAAATTTAATTTAATTCTAAAATCAGAATGTCGCAATGCAGTAGTCTCAAATTCTATCCTCTTCTACTTTTGACAGTAACATTCGTCGAATGTTGTACACACATTGCGTAATTAAAGTGCGATTTGTTGATTGTTACATATCGATCCGTCCTGGCAATATATTTCGCGAGAAGTTTCCTCCTCACCGAGTCGTGAATGCTGAATAAGTGCCTTACTTGGTGAATATCTAACTTCGCCTCAGCTTCCCACTTTGCGCTTTGCACTTTACCTCCATCGTATTATAAATAAAACTCGCAAAGAGAGACAAGATGCGAAGTGCTAGGCGAAGAACAGCGACGTTCCTCCTCCGCGAGGTAGGTAAAGTCTCTCGTGAAGCGGACATTGCGTACGTTGAACCGTCTTTCGATCATGAATCATCCTCGGCATTGGTGTACTCGCGCGAATGAAAGTGTTCTCGGGACGGGGATCGGCAACGAAGGACCGGAGGATGAAGTAATCCCACGAAGGGGAGAGCCTGCACTTGACATTCAATAGATTACGCGTACATTGGCGCGCGGCGACAACGAAATCGCATTTGCGCGATGACGAAGGCGACAAATCGAGAGCCGCGTAATGCCGGTCGAATCACATTAAGGCGATAAGATGAGAGAGCGAGAGAGAGAGAGAGAGTCGACCGTTTCCGAAGCACTTCACCGCCGAGTAACGAGAGGTGCTCCCGCGGGAGGACAGAAACGTGGATGCGATCTGACGTCGATAAAGTTCTCGTCCCCAGTTGTTTCGGTGGCCGGTGCTCGATACTGCGAGAAACGCGGCGAGACGTGCCGCCGCGCCGGCGAGGATGGTGGAGGATGCGCATCAAGATCGATGCACACGACCGAAACACGCGTCGGTCACGCAAGTTGCGCGGCACACCCCTCCCGGGCAACGGATGGCCCGGACCCGCGGACTACAGCGGTAATACGATTACCGGTGCTCCTGGCCCCGCGTGATATTCGCTCTGGGAGGGTGGGCTATTGAGTTGTAAGTTTCAAGCAAAGAGCGATACGTTTTAGTCACGTGATTTCAGGCACAATGCGCCGGCATGAATCACTCGTAAAGGCACGCGGTGATTCTTTCACTCGCGCCCCGACACCGATCTTCACACCGCCGTACAAATTGGAGAGATGTATCAGTGAGACACGAAACGCTTTCAAATAGAGCGTGCCGGTACCGAGATATTTTAAGGATACTTGATTATTTATAATTTGAACGCTGATTGATTATTTCTTTTTTAAACGGAATTTAATGACGAAGTTGAGTTATTAAAATAATACACTAAAAATAAGATTCTGATTAAAAACGGACGAATCAGAAAATCTTGTAAGATTGATCAAATATTCTAGTTATTATAATAGAAATCAATACTTTCTAACTTCTGTGATAATCAGAATTCCTATTATAATAACCGGAATATTTGATCAATCCTACAAGGTTTTTCTGACTCGTCCGTTTTTAATCAGAATTTTTTTCAATGCACCGACACTATTTTTAAAATAACCATATTTAAAATAACATCTATCTGAAGCTTTATCGATCTTGGCCTTAACACTCAATTCTTACTTATTTTTAAGTTTATTCGTTTCGACCAATATATGTTTTTTGTTTTTCAATTCAAATTTAAACTATTTACTATATCATGAATATATGTATATAAATGAAAGTACCATCATAATGCAAGATATTCACTATTGCATTTTAAAATTCATACATGTATTATGGTAAATCGCAATCGAATATCATTGCAGGAGATGTGAATCGAGGCTGTCTAGACATTATTAACTCACCGATATCGTTATCGAAACAGCTGTAACACGTTTCTTACGATTTATAATCCTAACGTTAGCTATCAAAGTACCACTCCCGTCTACAAGATAGTCCGATAATACCATGATTGTATCTCCTCTTTGTATCTTGACTGACGAGTGTATCACTCTCTTGAATTCACAAATCATTATTACCCTTGATATTATGAAATTATGAAACATTATTCTGGTTAATCTCGCTCAATCTCGAACGAAAATAGTCATTTTGAAACGTTCGTTGAGAAAGTACAATGGATGAAAACGCGAAATATATTGATTACCTAGATCGATCTTGCGGCATGTTCTGAGAAATCCTTGTACACGCAATCGCAAACTATCGCCGCTTATATCAGAACATTGCGCATATAAACGATTCTTGATTATACTTGACATTTGCCAAGTGCAATACTTTTAACATTTGTATATTCAATTTTACGATTTGAGCATATTGATGTTTAAATAATACAAAATCCTGTATTATTACGGTTGTCAAAATAAAGGCATAAATAAATTTATTTATTTATTTACTCATCGTTCGATATATTATATTAGAGCGATAACATTTTAATAAAATAAAATAAATCAAGGAAAAATATGCATGTACGATTCTCTTGCGTAAACCAGGGCATGTTCTATTTGCATGAAATCGATTGCGCACTGCAAACATCTGTTGCGAGTACGATTTTTCCATTTTATGCCGAGCAATCCTGCCGTTAGCGCGAATTGCAAGCGTAGTTGTGAACTTGTATCGCGGACTTTCAAAATACTTTGCATCGCGTTTGCAATGGGCCGCAAGGCTGGTGACGGGTCGTTTTCGAAATCGGCCTGACATGATTTCCATGAATTTGATAAGCGATGCTAGCGTGACATATTTGCGCAGCACGCGGCTTACAACGAAATCGCTGCTGATAAGCTTTATATGCTTTCCGAATAATTGTTGCATGACGGAAACAGACAGAGAAGATCGCGATAAAAGTCGCGAAAAGCATGGTACGTTCTGCATTGCATAAGTCTATTTCTGGAATAGATTTCAGATAATGGAACAGCAATTAATTTGGTATTCCTTAAGTAGTTTGAATCTGATTCGCTTAAAAACGTAATCTAAACCCTGTTATCGAGACCTCACGGCAAGTTCAAGTCTCCCACGTCGGAAGTTCAAGTGTAATATACACAAGAGCCGTGTTATTAAACCGCAGGGAGTATGGCGAAGATGATTGCCTGCGAGCAAAGAAAAATGATAAAAGGAACATACAAAGTTGAGCATGCAGAGTACCCGAAGCATCCAGTTTATAAACCCCATGATGGTCTTGAGAATAAACGTGCGTCTACTGCGTACAAAAGATCGTGCCATAAGGCAAAAATATGAAAAGATGAAAAAATAGCGAAATTTAAAATTTCTCTCTATTGGATGGGAGAAGGGGAGGGAAGAGTTACATGCGATTCGGGCGTATGACATTTTCGAGTCGACGAATGAAAACGTCTTTCTCGAAATAATATTTATATTCAAGGTGCGTATATCGCTTTAGATTAACGTTAAATGTTTACACCTAATTAAAGAGATAATCTACGTGTAAAGCATCTAACTTACAAGTCGGTAGGCAACCTAAGTAGACGAACAGTAACGAATTACTTCCGTCACTCATTAATCATCGGTTAAGTTGGTATAAAGTGGCAGTTTCTGTATTCTAAGCGTAGACTGGGGCGTAGACTCGAACTCGGTTCAGGTGCGCGTTTTAAACTCGCCTCACGCCGCCGCTGATGGACTCATTAGCAGGGGATTCTTCGTTTACTTCCACCCTATCGATTCACCGCTCTGCGAGGCGTCGCGCGGCGGCGCCTTCTTAATTGATTATAAAATTGCGACGCGGTCTCTCGTCATCGGTGGATTATCCACCGGGGATTAAATCGATGATTCATCGCGGGGTCCCGCCCTCATCCCGCGGCTTCCGTGGCCCCTTTGTTCCGACCAAGTCGATTTCCGCTGTCTATATATAGCCCGAAAGAATCGAGTCAGCTTCTTCTAGGTTTCCCCGTAGGCAGGCACGTAAAACGTCGATCCATTTTCCACGGCGAGAGCCCGCGCGACGACGAGACATTCCGGACCTTTTACCGCGACATTGCGTTCCACGGATATTCGCGTCGCGAAGACACGAGCGCGCGTTTCGCGATCCGCTTCGGATGCAGGCCGATGCACGGGGGATAATTGTAGTTTTCTCTGTCGGGATGCACACAAGGGAAAGCGCGAAATGATGATTGATCGCACGCGCCTTGCATGCGGAAGGAAATTCCTGGTTATCTAAAAGCGAGTTTGCGTCGTTCACTTTCGACGGTCATTATGAAATAAATTATTCAAGAAAAATGTAATCAATAGTCGCGAGTTTTGCGGGGATCCGAAAAATCGAGCTGTTTACTCTTTTTCCGGGTTATTTTGATATAAATTGTTTGTAAAATGTTTTCGTAAAATTTCGTAAAATATTTACGCTGTGGAAATACAAACGAAATTTATTTATTTTGTTGTGTTAATTTATGAACTCAATTACATTATAATTAACTTAAAGGAGATAGTTTGGCTCATATTTTTTTAAAAACATATTCGATTAAACAAGATAGAGCAAACGATTAATCTTCCTCTTTTTCTTCTTCATTTAAATTATTTTGATAAAAATTGTTTGGGTTTCCATATACACTTATAATTCAATTATATAATAAACCAAAAGAGATAACTTTAAGTTTTTTTTTAATTATTACATATTCGATTGAATAGGATAGAACGAACGTTCCATTAATCTTCCCTTTTCTTTTCTTTTCTCGAGATTCGAACGATTGAAACTTTATTAGGTACATTAGAGTTTCAGATTCTAATTTTCTCGAGTTCGAAGTCCCTGGCAATTGAAATGCAAACCGCGAGGAATCGTATTATGCGATATCAGAACGGGTTTTTCGAAAGAATCAGTCCTAAACACCATCAAATCTGCATTACCCTCGTCAGAGCACAAAGAGGTGGATGGGAAATCGTCTCGTCGAATGCATGGCTCGTTTTCCACAAAATTTCAAGTCTCAAGTTGAAGTTGGCGCGCGGGAAGGGTTAAACGTTTATCCCTCTTTTGTGACATGCCCTGTCTCTTCGCCACGCTCTGTCACCCGCGTGAATAAGCTAAGGTAGTAGAGGGATGGAATGACGAGATGGAGGAGTAGGAGGAAAAGTAGCGGAGGAGCAGCGAGAAGAGGAGGGGCGACCTCCTAGGATCTTGAACGTTACGAGAGGGAATTGCCGGAGCGTGAGGGGCTGTAAAGTGCGTGACACGCGTGACAAACGCACCCGGATTAAATGCCGACGCTCGAACTGCTTTTCCGCCTCTAAAGGATGCCTGGGAGTCATCACGCTCTATACAAATGATTCCTCGTCGACGAGGAGTTCGTGATTTAAAGATTGAAATATGGATGCTTGTAAATTTAGCGTTAATCACTTCCATTCAGATATAAAGACTTTGATCTAGATATGAAAGATTTTCAAATATGAATTTGAAAAATTATATGCATGAAAAATCGAGTAAATTACCGTGATCACATAAACATACATTATACTTACATATTCTTACATGAGACTTATTTTTTATATTACAGGAGTTTTTTGTATAATTTCTTGTCTCTCATTTTTATACACTATATTCAATTTTATATAATTTAATATATAGAAACCAAAGTGTTCTTGTATTACAGTTTTGTACTACGTGAAAACGCGAAACTTTCTTAAATGATAGGAAAGTCTGTCGAAAGCTCCTCTATGTTGTCTTTTCTGAACGGCACGTGGATTTTCTTTTCGTCGCTGATGTCTTTCATGAAATAATAAAATCCTCTCTTGTATCAAAGCCCAGAATCCTGAGGAAATGATATAAATCCACTGCCAGTACGTTTTTCGTTCCTTCGTAGCTCTACGTAATCTCGAAGACCTTTCCTTGCCTTTATTACGCACATGTTCTTAACGTGGGTAAGCTTTATCCTCGTCATCAAGAACAACCTTGACACTATATGGTTTCGGCTTATAAATCTTCGTCAATAATAAAAGAAATACAGACAGTAGGTCTCTCTTAACGAGCAATCGGTGGTAAGAATAAAATAAAAAAAAAAACATAAGTATTTTTGAAACACCGCTAAAGTTTGCTATGAAAGTGTAAAGCTATTATACATTGCATCAAATTCTTGAAACATTCACATTTGCATTCCACATGTAAATTCAATTGCAGCTTAATAGAATTTTATTACTGTCATATTGATAATAAGATAATTTGCGTTATTCAATCTCATTAATCAGCTTTTATAATAAATAATGTGCATAAGATTTACACGGAGCTGATAACAAAATAAAAACGAACTAAATTGTAAATCCACGAATCAGACGTGTATATCAAACTTTCTCTTTGTTTATATGTTTTATTCTTTCATCTTAGAAGCGAATGAATATGGCCGCTGAGATTATTATTCAAGCAGAATTTCTTCTTTGCTTTTATGCACCATCCAGCGTTATTTCGATAGAAAAATAAAAGGGAAATATCCAACGCTTCGATACCTCAAAACGGCGAAACTCGAGAGAACTGCCGAGAACAGAAAGATATGAACCTTTTGGTGCACGGGCTCGTGTTCTTCTCTTTTGTTTTTTTTTCCTCGCAAAGCAGTGGCCGTATTGCCTGCATCTAACGTACTGTGATGATAATCCCAACATCGGTGTCCCATATTTTACAAAAGGACACTCGGTAAAGGTATATTAGAGCTTCCATTCTCTTTCGAGGTAATCAGCTCCATCGAATTTACGCTCTATTTCCTGCGAAAGCATCTTGGCCATTATGAAGATAATAGATCCTTTACTGGCTTCAATGATTTTCAACAGTTTACCAATCATGCCGATAAACCGGAAGAATGTGGCAACAATAGAGCTTTTCTCTCGCCGAGAAGAATGTCTTTGATTACGAGACTTTTCGATAATTCTCTTTGTTAAAAACTAATTGCAATTATTACATTCCATTAATTTTTATAATTTTATTAGCGATAAATGTAACATTATGACATTATTAATGACCGAGCAAATTGTGGAATGATAAAAAAAAACTGCAAGCCGGAGAAAGAGACGATAGTAAAATAAGTACAGTCTGTACATGTTAATAGTTCATTTATAATTAATTGACAAAGAGAATCGATCCCTATCCTCGCAGATTATCACTCTTCATAAGACACAACGAAGATGTATTTTCCGAATCGTTAGTACATACCTCGCGTGACTGTGGAGATCAGACAAGACCCTTCAAGCCACAGTACTTTATCTTCGTTACGTCGCTACTGAAAGAATCTCCGACTTTAAGGCCACCTTCTATCATCCCCCTCCCCGTCTCGTAACTGTCTCACGTAATACGTAGTGCATATATTTAGAAAATATGTATCAGCCTGTTATCAGACATAATGCATATATTTCTTGCATGTTGGCAATATATTATGATAATTGCTTTTCTATTCATGAATATTATCGTTTGAGTTATTATTAGAATCCAATAAATTTTATTTTAAATTAAGATATTATCATATAAAAGTATGGAAATCGTAATTTGGAGATTTCTAAATTTTGACACCTACTGATATTTCAATTATCTCTGTATTTTTTAGAAAATTGAAACTTTTTATATTCAATTAAATCAAAATTTCGCTTGATGAAAAGTCAATGCGTTTATTTGCCCGTAAATATATTTGAATTCTTTTCATTTATAATTTCAAAGTAGATCACATAAATACTTATTAACAATGATAAAAGCAAACATGCGTCACATAATTTAAAATGAAATTTCAACCATTCTATTTTTCCCTCATAGTCTGACACTTTTATTAATAACGTGGAAATGCGCCAGAAGAATGTATACTAACCATAATTTTGCGGAAAGTTAATAAACGTACAAGCACATGGAGGAATATAAAAAACATCACATATCTTCGCGCTACACCCGAGAGACATACACTTCATGCCCGGTTATAAAAGCGAGAGCCGTGGAAAAAAAACGAAGGCGAGGAGAGCACACGGCTCCCCTCGCATTGTGATGTAGTTTTCTCGAGGTTATAGGACATTGCCAAGGTCATTGCACGGATCACAGTCGCCCACGCCCGTCGCGCGGAATAATAGATCAAGCTGCAAGGAATCCTTCGAAGGATTTTCCGCCCGACCCTCCAACGAGCCATCTTCTTCCGGCGTCGTTGGTCCGTCCTATGAGTCAGCGTGTCACCATGGCTACAGGACATCCCTCGTCCTGGAACGACGGATATAGGTGCATGTACACAATTTTCACCCTCTCCCCTTTCTCTCGCGCTCCCTCGACATGCCGCTTTCGGCGTCGCCGCGGCCGTCTGACCCTTCGATACCTCGCGACAATCTCATAAATGCGAGATTAATTGCGAGCGTATTTAATTTTAACGTCCGCACGCGAAACAGCACGCTGGCCAGGTCCGCCGAGAATTGTCCGAGATAATTCTCTGTTCGACAGCGCGAATTGTCAATGCGCGTCGTAATTGCTTTCGCTTTCGTCCATTCTCGACCAGCCAGGAGACGCGTGATCGATATTCAAATTGAAAAGAAAACGCGATTTGTCGTTTCGGTTGATTGAAAGTAACTAACGTTACGCGGAAACGGAATGCATCGTCGAGATTACGTTTGAAGTACGATGTGATTGTGAAGAAATTATATATTGTCACATTTCGGTTATTGCGATGAGTTGAAGTACTTCCGTCACACGAAGTGTTACGACGTGTATAAAGAACCGTTTTACTTCGACGGCACTCCGATGTCGTTTATAAATAACGTCTTAATAAATATAACATCGGGACACTGTCGTAACACCGATCTCGCCGCGCCAATCTCGTTCCAGCGAGAACTTATTGCCGCCGTATAACAAATCGAGCGTAGTATCGTGCTCGAGAATACATTCCCGCTTGATAGAGAAAGTGTCCGTTTCTCGTATCCTACGGCACGACTGGGAGGACGCAAATGGAACGCAATAAAGTCATCGACCATTACGATACCCTCGCAGACATGCAGCCCGATGTCCTATCGTATTATCACAGACAGACAGCGTCGTCTGTGATAATACGTATAACAGGTATCAACGATCATTTAATATTTAACTATTCCTGTAATTTTGATAATGTTATTGTTGTTAATAATATTGTCCTTACAAACGTTCTTCCCTTTCCATCCCTCTCGGATTATTAAACTCGGATTATTTTAAACTAATAAAGAAGGAAAGCTTTTGCAAGAATAAGCAAAAACAAACAAATTCGTTACGAGAGAAAAAAATGTCTCTCTCATTATATCGTGACTGCAAGCAGTGCGCAACAAAGGGAATATTGCAAAGATTCTCAATTTATATAGCCACGTTATTCTTAAGAATCGGTCGTGAAATGCATAAATTGTAGCTCGCCTTGCGAATAAAAGAGCAAAGATTTACGGGTAAAAATTTTTCCTTGTAATAACAAGAAGAGCCCCAGAAAGCAGCTTTTAGCGTGAACGATATTGCATTCTCGAACGCATGCATTTTGATGAGTGAAAGAATCTGCGTCACGCGGTAGAATATGTTATTAGAATCGATGCTGCACCCTAACCCGTAAAAAAAGAACTTAATGTGAGGCGCCAGCTTAGTAGACCCTAATCTCTCAAGAAAATCGATCTGGAAGACTGAATTGCGAATCCTCTCGACAAGTGACATGTGCACAAGATAGAAATCCTTCCTACAGAAAGGGATGTCTCAGGTGTTGACGCGATAGCGAGAAAATTCATAGAAAAATCTTCGAAATTAAAGATATAATGAAAAAAGTTCTTTTTATAAAAAAAATATAAAAAGATCATCGATACGATTTAAATAAAAGCTCATTTATGAAAAGAAACTATAATATAAAATATCTAGTATTTAATTAATTTAAAAGTGAAGTTCCCGACAAATTTGACAATATAATTAATTTCAATATCAAATATTCTTTTTTAATACCCACGATTAAAGATCCCATTAGCAATGAAAACAATTTTCGATCATTAGTGCATTTGATGTTCAAAGCACATTTTGCATTATGAATGTATATCTTCTTTGCTCCTTCAAATCCTCCAACTAGATAGCTTAAGAGCCCCTCGTCGGGGCTTTCCCTCAATATCGAATCATTATTATATGTTTATTTCGTCGTTTACTCACTTTCCTCCGGCATCATAAAAATAAATGTTCTTAGGTATCTTGCAAGAGGCAAGTCATTCCCCTAATCTCAAGAAAATCGGTTTCAACAAACAGATGACTTTCAGCTTCACAAGCTTCTCGGGTTACTATCGTTTGTCTCTTTCATTTATAACAAGCAAGTTGTTATTTCATAATTAATCAAATAAGAAATATTATTGTAATATCACTTTGCGATCACAATTGTGATTAAATCGTTATTAAAATATTAATTAAACATATTTTAAATATAAACATGTTTAAGAAAGAAAAAAGTAACGAAATATGTATTTTTATGTTGCGTTATATCTAAGCTGCTATTAATAATATTACATTATTATTAATACGTACATTATTACTATAATAAACAATAAAAAAATCTATTCTTTTCATATCTTATTTATATATCTTTTTATAAATATTTTAATATATAATAAAATTATAAATATTAAAAAAAATAAATAACGGATGTTTGATAAAACTTCAGGCAGTAAAGTAAGAGACCAGAGTAATTAAGGATATAAATTATGCATGTACTAAAATTAAAATTGTTGATCGAGAACTTCGTCGCAAGTTCTTCTTTTACGTTTTATATATACTAGCTACTATAGTTCATTTTCACGATTTACGCGATATACCTATATATCTGTGACGTTAGCTCTAAAATCTAGAGACTATGTTGCATCGCTCGATGGTATTCGCCGATTCTGCTGGGAGTCGTTAGAATAAATGCGACTAGCTATTTCGCGAGGACCGTGCCGTTCCCCTAGGCGGAAGGAAATCGATTTCTTCGACGGTGAGAGAAAAGATGAGGGTGAGTAGGTACAGTGAATAGAGAGGGGTTCTGTACTTCGCGGATCACCGACCGGAAAGATGGGGCCTTTCCTATGGGGTGGATAAGATGCTCTTGCTAGACTTAGCCGCCTGTTTCCGCGGAAACTATACGATCGTCGAAGGGTCCGCAGATCAACTGATCTTGCGCGCATCTTATTTCTCGCCCACGTAATAGCGCATCTGCGCCGATGATATTTTTCGCATCGCGGAACATCCGATAATATTGGATGCCATATGACTACGGAAGTGATTCACGTTCGGGCGTATTGTCGGACTTAGAACAGAAAAGCGTGTCCTATTTTTTTGTCTCTGTCTCCAGAAAATGCTAAATATTCCGCAATATGCTTTGGTCGTAGTAAGTAAACTGTCTGCAATAATGGACTGCAATAACAGGAGTGCAAATTACCGGCGGAAAATAAATCTCAAGGGTAGAATTATGTTTAGATTGGAAGTAATATCAACGTCGTCATATCTACATCTTCCCATTTAGATATGTCTTGAATAAATATCTGATAAAAACAGATTGCATAACGCATTAACGAAGGGGGTGCTTGTGGGGAAAGGAACACTTGATATCTTCCTGAGATGATAAATCCAGTGCAATCTGCAGATACGCTTGATTTATGATTAAAGGTACAGCAGAAAAAACAGAAAAATCATTACTCCTACTTAGTAGTTATTGTTATTATTATCGATGTACTTTTTTGTCTCTTGGCAATAGCTCGATAATTCATGCCGTGTTTTAAACGCATCTCAATTCGCGTTATTGTCTTATATAATAAAACGTATTCGCCACAGCAATAATCTGTTATGTAATTTCATATCCAAGTGATTTGGCGAAACAATAATTGGAAATAGTCTTTTCATTTTTTTCTTTTCTTCTCGGTCAGAAGAAGTATTAGCTTACGCTTACGAATAAGGCGTATTATTACTGAAGAGAGCAGTCTTCACAATTCAATAATCCGCCTCAGGCAACGTCTTACGTTAGATTAAGGGAGCAAATGTTTCGCGACTGCTGCTGCCATATTGCTACTCTGTGAGCATTAGGTCTGCTTGTCTTACATTCTCAAGGGAGTAACGGGAGTCTTGGATAATGTAACACGGCATACGGTCTTTCCGCCATTTTTACAGATTCTTAATTTGAAAGAGAATGTTTATCGAAAAAAAGGGGCTGAAGTTTCTTTTTAACACACTAGAGAATCGTGAATTATTTCGGTTGTAAAATAAAGTTCTCGTATCATTTTATAGGGGTAGAAATGAATAAATATATGTACATGATTTGGTAAAAATCAATATTAACTATAATCATAGAAAATATACGAACTGTTATTGGGATTTGATTTTACAAAGAATGTAAAATTCATGTATTTAAAAAAATTTCATTGACAAAATAACTATCTTAATTATTTTTATTATAAAATATTTAAGAACGAAAAAGGATATACTGCCTGATATATATATATTATATTTTACATATATTTTAAGCTATTTGTTGCATTTTCATCGTTATCTTAAGAGGAAGCAGCATGTAATCTAAGCACGTACGCCATACGCATTAAGAAATATGTAATTGCGTCTTTCGAGGTAGTTGGAAGCACTAAGAGGTTTCCTGCTTACGTGCTTATGTACTTTCATCGGGTCGCGAGCTTAATAGACAAAGTTTGGCCGCTCCTTCTTGCTATATTTCTCACGGAGCTTAATGATGAAAAATTGTAGTCAAGAACAAACGCAGTGACAATGCTAGAAAATATATTTCCGTATAAACCGTTATATTAATTTGAAAAGGACGTATCTTAAAATTCGCATTGTGTTTATGTGAATAAATTTGCAAATGATTACTTGATCCTTAAAAAGAAACTAGGACAATTACGGTGCTATGTTATTCCGAGGTCCTTTAATAATTTGTATTTCATTAAAATTTTTAATAAAGCAAACTTCAGCTAAAAAGCTTTAATGAGCTTTTGTAGAAAGAGAAGGTAACTGTTCATCTTCGTAAAAACAACAACGTTTCAATAGGGAGCGCAATTATCTAACCCCGGCCGGGGAAAGAATCAACGTATATAACTACCACGAGGGAAAAGAAATGGACGAGTAAGGAGAGTAAAACGGATTTGGTCGAAATTAGAACCTCGGAGCCCATTTCAGCTGTATCGGCAGGTTATGTGCGTGATTCGAAGAAGGAAATCACCCGGATAACTTCAACAACAACGGACACGCGCTAACTCGTTCGATTTGCTGGAAATAATAACTTTTTCTATCGGGAAAACTGAATCATTTGTTGAAATTTATGGGAAGTCTGGATCTATATACTGCGAGATTGAAATATGGTGTAAAAAGCTATATAAAAACGTACGGGAAATTTTATAGCAACGTATAATGGTTATCTAACTTGGGAAAAGAAGCGACGCAAGTATATTTTAACAACATGTAGAATCTAAAAATGTTATCATGGAGGATATCGTGAAAAAATATTATAGGGATATTCTCACTATATAAAATATATTTTTAGTATCTTCTATAAAAGGACAAAAAATTGTGCTATTTATTCGAATATAATGTTACATATATGTAACAGTTATATTCAAAATCAATCTTGGCTAAAATTTCATGGAGGTTCTAACTGTAGATACAGTATTAAACAGATCTAATTGTCAAGAGTTGACAGGATTTAACTATCAAAATATTATTTTTAATATCTAAAATTAAAAAATTAGGATAAATAATGGTCGCGCGTAAAATTTTCATCAAACAGCAAATAGCAAATTTTTCAAGTTGGAAGACACGTTGTGCAGATGATGAGACGAAAAGAGACGCTTAGAAATAGATGATCGATAAGTGAAGAGGATGTTTTTCCACCGCGGAAAAAGAACGGAACATCTTGAGATTAATTGAGTTTTCGCGCAGAATAAAAAGCAGTCGCGGATGATGGTGCAGTATCGAGAATAGCAGCGCGCATTAGTATATTAGTGGAGGGAAAGCGATAGAAAAAGGGAAACGGAGAGCGATGCGATTGAAGCCCAAAGGATCGGACTCGCTCGCGGAGTAGATTAAAAGTTTGCCGAGGAATTTCCCTGGATAAGGGAGGCAATTCAGCACGATCGCGCGCGATCGTGATATCGATTCGACAACGGATCGAGATGGACGGGGTGAGAAAGGTATGCAATTCGAGCGTGTCTCTGCAGCTCAACTGTTCCGCCGGGTCTGATTCCGAGAACTTCCCTTCGTATTTTCCTACGAACGACGATGCTCGAGTTACGAACAATTGCGTCGATAAATAGCTGAGCTAGGCTACGAGTTAACTCGGTTTCGTCTCTCTCTCTCTCTCTCTCTCTCTCTCTCTCTCTCTGTATTTTCCCCCAAGCCTCTTCAAGCACCGGCTCGTGCGGAAGCTCGCACACGAGCTCAAGACCGCGTCTTTGCA
Organism: Tetramorium parvispinum; assembly: GCA_011638315.1. Classification (NCBI taxonomy): domain Eukaryota; kingdom Metazoa; phylum Arthropoda; class Insecta; order Hymenoptera; family Formicidae; genus Tetramorium; species Tetramorium parvispinum. Next base: position 16,693 of record VBVR01003449.1, read on the forward strand.
CGCGGCTCGGATTACAGTTGCACAACGCATCTATCCTTTGCAATTTTCATTGCTTACGGAAGAGCAGCGCGTATTATCGCGCAGATACTGCCGCCCGCTGGAATACGGAGACGGAGACTGTAACGGGGACTCTCGACAACATGCGGAACGCGGACGGACAGGGAGACGTCTAATTGTTTGGCTAATGGACTTACCGAATGGTAAACTGTCTTTGTACGAGGACTGAACGCCGAATGGATCTGAAACAGATAGAATGAAGTTTTTATTAGATTGGAAGGGAACACGCGTGGTTATTTCGTGGACTTGAAGGGTAGTCGAAAATGTTCGGTTCTTCAAAGAGAGCAATTTCATAAATGGCCTTTCGGAGCAAAATTACATTATCATCAAAAATTAAAAACTGATAATTCGAATATATTCTTTCCCAATTTTAATAGAATATCACCCGCACGTTAATGCTACTGCAAGAAACGTTTGCAAAACCGAGTGAGACTGTATTCGTAAATGCATGGAGAAAACGGTGCTATAGTTACACCAAAACCCAAGGCACCACGGCAAGTTGATTGCTACGTCATGTTAGGCATGATACACCAGCACATCACTCGCAATCAGTTTAAAGTACCTTGTTCCACGGCCTCAGAACTTGCAAACTCACGAATAGGGCTGATATATATACGTAGGATTTGTGAAATGAAGGCGGGAAAATTGAGCAAGACAACTCTGACTTGCGGTTGGAGTTATTGATCTTATAATAAGTTAAATATAAGATGAAAATCTCCTGCCAATCTATCTTTATATGACAGGAAGAGGATATATAATGAGAAAATTACTTAGGAGATAAGTCTTAAATTTTATTCGGATACTCTCTTCTCTTACTCTTCGGAAAACCGAATTCCATTAATTATTAGTAATTATTATTGAATTAAATTTTTTAATTTAATTATTAAATATTATATATAGTTTTATCGGATAAATATATCAA
>VBVR01003450.1:0-17664 GCA_011638315.1 Tetramorium parvispinum
GGGCAGATTAGTTGAGAGAGAATAGAATAATTATAAGAACCGGCGATGATTTGTACAACATCGAGAAATTAGTTTCCAGGTTTACCAAATCCATCCATGATGACAATGTTAAAAAATAAAAGATACATGTCAATCGCAAAATAAAAATATTTTTTGGACTTTGCACATATCTACAGCTCGCATAATATGAACACGTACATTGCGATTCTTCCATTCGTAGGCCAGAATACGCGTTAAGAATCGGAAGAGGAAAGCGGACGAGGCGTGCTGTCCGGTTTGCAGCGAGAGGCTGTCGGGCACCCCGGAGGAACTGAATCAGCACGTCGACCGATGCCTGAACAAGCAGAACAACGGGAATCCGGCCGGGCAGAACGCGAACGTCGACGAGGAGGAGGTCGACGTCGAGGGGGATCCTGAGTACGAAGAGTACGAGTGGGCCGGCCAGACAAGAGTGCGCGCCTCTTCCATGCTCGTCGGCGGGTTCTCCGGTGAGTCCATTTGTTCCATTTGCGGCGCCACAAATTACACGCGCATTTATTATGATATGCGCAGAAATATGCAAATATTTGTATTAAATTTGCGGTTATTAAGCATATATAATGCATGACTTTATATTTACCGAAAAACCCCAGGCTAATAGGACATTAAATAAGCGAACATTTATTTCACGATTTTGTGCGAAAGCGTAAAATAAATGTACGCTCGATAATTATGAATTGTACGACGGAGATTATAATCATCTGTTTAATTAGTTTAATTTGCCTTTCGATGCCGAAGAGGCATTTCGTGTCGATAAGATTAATGCAGAATGATATCAGCAGGTTGTAAATTTTTATATCAAAGATATACTTCAAGCAATTGCAAATTTAGAGACTTTTTAAACGACTTTCTTTCTTGTTGTTCGATTGTATTTTAAAATGCGTTGCAAGATCGCCGGTGCTCTGCTTCGCAGCTGCAGGCCTCGCCACTTCCTCGAGCAATCGCGGTGGTGCCACCCGGGATGGGGGTGGCAATCATGAGGACGAGGACGTCGACCTGGTGGTCGACGGCGACGACGCCGCCGAGTTCGGACCCGCCCAGTACTCCGAGGCGGACGTAGTCGCGCCGCGGGTCGACGGCACGGTGCGGGAACAGAAGGAACGGGATGCGCTCCGAGAAGCCGTCATCTCGCCGAACGCACCGCACACGCCGCAGCAGCTGACCCCGGACGCCGGACTGGTCGAGGTCAAGCCAGAACCGGGCGCCGCGACGCCCGTCGCCCAGCAAGGCGATGCCGACGACGGTGCTACCGCGTCGCCCAGGAGGGACGGTGATCCGCCCGTCGTCGAGGCCCTTCGCGGGCGCATACGCGAGCTCGAGGCCGAGATGCGCGGGCAGCCCTTCAAGTGTCTCATCTGCATGGTGAGTCAATCCGTTTCGATGTTGAATCGTATCTCTGATTTCAAGAAACACTCTGTGATATTTAGTTTAAAAGTTACAGCAGTGAATTTGTAGCGTAATTAATCAAAGTTTGTTTAATATTACTCGTGCAATTACAATGATAAATCGTATAAAAGTGAATTATTTGAAATTATTGTAAGACGTAATAGTAAGGCTTTGACCAACCAAGCTACTCTCGATTCGATCGTCCGGAATTGAATAACGCGATTGGTTTAAACCTTATTGTTACGAAAAGTGTGTGTAATGGGTTTTATTTTATTAATATCAAGCTAGAAAATAATCGAAAATACATTTATATTCCCTAGATTTTATTACACTATTAATTTGTAATGTCAAATTGAGTCATTTTTAACCATTCCTTATAGATTGCCACTACTTTTATTCAATATATCATAAATTTAATTAAATAAAGTTGAATAACAACATGTTAGCTACATGGTTTGTGTTAAAATAGTTATTTCGACATACATAGTAAAAATAAAATATTATTACTTGCTTATTGAAGGAATTGGTTTAAATTTAATTCTTTAATATTTAACAACAAAAGACAAAGAAACGAAATGGAAATAAAGAGTACTGTTCAGAATTGAAATTTTGCTGAACTTTTACGCAGCAATATATCGTTTTTTAATAATACGCTTCGCGAAATGAACGAAACGATCGTAATAATAAAAATTAGGTTTCGCTCTCTGACAACGATTATTGAACGTAAAAACTGAACCGATTAACTTTCGAACGCTAATACGGCATATGATTGTAATCGTGTCACCGTAATTAGTTCATCGTAACATACGCAGATAACTTGCTGGTTTTAATATTGCGAAAAATCGAATTAAACATGCGAAAAATAAGCCGGAAAAACGGCGCGCTTTATCGCATTTTATATTATTACGTTCTTGTAATATTACATTATACATATTATTTCATCGCGCGCTGCGCTCGCGATCTGGAAACGCGTGTTTTGCAACTCGTAAATAATTGCGAGGACATATAAAATGTGCGTAAAATTCGACCGCGCTCTCCCGTCGGCGCAGCGACAGCCTGAAATATTTAGATCGTGAAATAAATTATTGCCTAATGCCCCGCTCTCGTATACGCGAGAATTAACCAAGTAGCGAAGGAGCATTACGTATAATACCGACTCTCAGTGTTTCCGTCGTCGCCGACGGTATTACCTGTCCTCCGACTCGCTGCACTTCGTTATAGCACCGCGATCGCGCGCGGAATAACTCGCTACGCGAGATAAGGCGACGATCTCGCTCGTAACGTGGTGGCAGTAAAACGCTAAAGGTGTATCGACCCGCGGTTATTATCCTTGCCGTTATCAGCAAGGATAAACGGCGGGCATGTTCGCCAATTCTCCGCTGGAATGCCGCTTACATAAGCGACCGCTTTAATTCATCTTGCGAAAAAACCCTACGGAGAGAACAGGCGTTGAAGAACTTCGGTCCAATTCTTCTCGCTTCCGATCTCGCGTTATCTCGGCTCCTGTTGCTTTGCATTTAATCTAATCTGAGAAATTAAGATCTCTCCTTTTCGATACGCGACTTGTAAGTTTCGAGAACAATTTATGTTGCCGTACGCTTGTTGATTAATTAAATTAGCGATATAAGCCCTTATATAAGTTGTATATTTTTTATATTGACTCGCGTGTAAAAGGTAGCGTTATTGGAACTCGCAAAATATCCCTAGAAAGTACAGAATATTGCAGCAACATCCCAGATAGGAAACTTTTGTAATAAGTTATTGCTTCTTTCCATTTACAGCATTTACACAATTATTGCTTCTTTCCATTTACGGCATTTCGCACGACGTGTCATAAGATGATTCTGCAAAACGCATATTTTTTACTGAAATAGAATTTTATAATTATAAGTTCGAAATATTGAAAAAATTATGAAGCAAAGTTACTAAAAAAATAAAAAGTAAAAAGAATTTTTTACTATTACTTGAATAATAATTGTACAATTTTATGCTGTAACGATTCTTACAATAATTACAAAATTAATTTCTTAAATGTATTCAGTAATACGTGTGCTAAGATGATTTGCTCTAATTATACAATTATACAAGAATTTATTGTAGGCATCAATTTTTTAAAGATTGCTATATGTTACAACAACTGAATTTAGAATTAATAATTTTAAAAGTTAGATTTAGACTTATTGCACAATATATTATATATTATATTTTAAAATTAAAATGATGTTAACATTTTTCTGCATGCGTTCCTATCTGGGATTACAATAACTGGGATTGCAACAACATTGTCGTAATATTTTGCTGCAATCTTCTGAGTTTGCTAAGTCTTGTTTTATATTATACCGAATTTGCCGATTCTCCATTTTAGGAACAATACAAAAAACCGGTTACTTCGGTTTGTTGCTGGCACGTACATTGCGAGCAGTGCTGGCTGCACACACTGGTGAGTATACATTGTTTATAATAATAACAGTATGCCTAAGTTATCATTCAGATACACATAAAATCTTTTGACTTTGAAAGGATTTACAATTCCAACAATACAATTTAATATTATTTACTAATAACGTATCAAAAGTTTAACAAAAAAACACAATTAAATTAACAATTTAAAATTTAACTAGCATAAATTCTTAATTTTTTATTATTTTTATTATACTTGTTTCTTGCTGTTATCTTATTGTTATTATTTTTGTCCTAAAGAGAGATTTTTTAACTTCCTCTATTTTTCTCTTCTTGTTTTAATAATTTTCTACAGCCTGAATTGATTCCTTCTCCGATCTTTGCCAGAAATAGCATTATTCCTGTGTTACTTCTGTCTCCAATATAACTCGTTGCAAGATATTTTAGAATCTAACATGGGAATCGTAGCTACTCGATATTAGAATTATTTTATCGATAAAACTTAAAAATTAATATATTAACATAAAATTGGTAAAATAGGTATTGAGAGTTAACTTTTGAACATTTTGACTATAATTTTTCTTTTTTTGGCTGAATCCACATATTTTTTTGACTAATTGATTTATCTATTAGTCAACTGTATTTTCTTTCGAAACAATATAACAATTTGCACTCGTTTATAGCTCAACGAAGCAAGTGAGAATATTTTTATGATATGTAGTTTTACTGTAGATTATTGATTGAAGATCCCTTTTTGCTTCCCGAATCAGCTTTACTCTAGCATATCCTGTAAAGATTTTTTCTGACCTCGCCAAAATTATTAATTATTAAAATTACTCTTTATTCCAACATCTAAGTCTTGCGGTAATTTTTCGATAATCTTACTTTCCTTATTTTCTTAAACATAGGACTCCTATTACAAACAATTTTTAATATCTTTTTCTATATCTAGAATTTTGTAAATTATTAAAAACTGAATCATGCATTTTAAATAATTAAATTAAACTCCTCAAACTTGTAACTTTGGACGTAACATACGACTCGCAAAATATAGTCTATTTCTATAAATTTACATTATTCAAGTAATCATATTTGCCAAATTGACATCTCAATTTAATCTTTTGCGTAGCAGCATTAATTTGATCACCAATATCAATATATTTATCGAAATTGATATTAATATGCCGGAAGTCTCCATTCAAAATTATTATCAATTGTTATCTATTCTCCCGACTGTTCTCCAAGTTGTGACGAGTTTTTTAACGAATTTTGTCAAACGGGATCACTTTGGTCCCGAAAAGGGACCGCTTAAGAAACGAGATTTCTTATCGCTGTTACAGGGTGCGAAGAAGCTTTGTCCGCAATGCAACATGATAACGTCGCCGTCCGACTTGCGGCGCATCTACATGTGAAGAACGAGCCGACTCGCAGTCTCTCGGGGGAGTGCCTCTCCCCCTTAGCCATCCCAGACATTTGGGATCAGCCGAGCAGCGTTTAACGCGCGCGTTCGACTCCTGTAAATTCTTGTATATGTCCTCTGCGTTACGTAAATTAACTCTCTAGTATGTACGTTCATGCATCTTAGAGCTAGTAAATTAACTCCGTTAGTTCTTAACGATCGCCAACTACCGAGCGTCACACTTCAGGATCACCCGACGCAGTTTTGCACGTCCACAATGATCACGGTCGACGTATTCATTGACACTTACAAATTCGCCGTCCCTGTTGAAAACTCGCTAATTTTCCCGCGCTATTCTGTCTCTTTTTACTTTTTATTGACATTGTAATAATAAATTTATCATTTCAATACTAATTGAACGAATATCGAATCCGAGTTCTCGTTGAAAAAGATGGTTTTCATTTTGTCAATGAGTCTTTTAATCTCATTTTTTTAATACTTAATTTAATATATTCTTGTGATAATGATTTCTTCGCCATTTTTACAATCGAAGTGTTTATACAGGCATCTGTAAGTAATTCTTTGTTATTGAGAAATCATCATGTACTATAAATGTACACCTTTAATGTATTCACTTGGATTAATAAACGTGTAGTCGTTTGTTAATCACGCGACAAAACGCGGCTACGACACCAATCCGCGTCGACGAAGGTCGCATCGTACGCTCTACAGTATCTTCGTTTCACAAACGAACGAATTAAGAAATCTTAAGATAAATCACGAAAGGACGAGGCGATAGAAAGCCGATTGGCTGTGTGACTTTGTTTGCCGACACGAATTATTTGTACGGAATCTACGACCATGTAACGACGTTTTCCTTTTCAACTGCTACGTTTTCCTAAGGATCGGCTTTCGACGCTCGTCGATCATATAATTACCAGAACTTTTAGATCATCGCCAAATCAGTCTCTCGCGACGCACCAGCGAGCTAATGTAAATACACTAAATCAAGAAGAGAAGTAAATCCCCCGATCGCTGTTCTGTAATCGAAATAAAACGATCATGGAATGTACAATTGCGTTTGCTGCGTTGTCACGAATTATTTTTTTCTTCTCCCTATCCAAATCGACGATTCAGAGATGTTTTCGCCGAGATAAAAGATGCGGCAAAGGTACGTATGAAATATTTACTATCGTTTCTTGATTGCCATTCGACATGTTAGGTGTTTAAACAATTCAATAATAATAATAGCAACAATATGAACAATAATAATAATAACAATAATAAAAATCCATCAATGACACTCATTGCCAAACCAAATCCATAATGCCTCCAAACAATTTAACTTGTATTTTGAGAAATATTAAAAATCATTGCGAGAATACTTAGTTTCGTCACCGTTTCTTCCCGACACGGAATTGCAAATTTTAATAGGTATTGCCGGAGGAGTTTTACTGATATTTAAAAATAATTAGATATATAATTAAGTTTTGTAATGATAAATTATAAAATCGCAGATACAACTAAGTCACTAAATTGACGCAGTAAATAATACAAATGTAAAATAAAATACAACACTATCATGCGAATCTAGAAACTTCTTCTTTAGGACGCGTAATATTTTTTAAAAACTTTGCTTCTCGCCTAAGACTGTCTTTCTCGGATGCTTTTGAATAAGCACACGTTTCAAACATGTATTAACTACGGAAAATTAAAGCAAATACAAAAAAAATAATTTGACAAATTTAATCTTCTTGAAGCGAATCCGAAGAAAATTCGGTCAATTCTTGAACGAAATCATGCGCACTCTCGCGCAAGAAAGAGAGAGAGAGAGAGAGAGAGAGAGAATGGCTCTTAAAAATAAACTGCTATGTGCACGTTTTGTAAATGTCTAACGTTTAATTTCCGTTCCTTATCTCTGCGCTACGTACTCGCTTCGAAGGAACTCTGATTAAAGCCGCAGCGGAAGCAAGACCGACGGGTAGGGTCGCGGGCAGATCGAAGAGGTCACCGTGGTGGCGGACCTCGAGGAGAAAGGGTCACGCAAAATGGCGCGTCGGGTTTACGAACCGCGTAATAGGTGAGAACGGGGGCGGGTAACGGAGAGACGGAAGTAGAGGTAGCGAAGACGGAAGTGGAGGCGGCGGCGGTGAAAGTGGCGGTGAAGGTGGAGCTCGGCGTTGCGCTCCGTATAGATCCGTTCCGGGGCAAATTTCCAGAGAGGGAGGGAAAAGAGTCTGCAGTCCGCCGGGCGCAGGCGGGATGCACTTTAAGGTGCGAGAGCAACGAGGTCACGTGGCAAGATGGTGGCTCGCTACGCGGACTCTAACACAAGAAGAAGAGTGTCTATGGAGTCCTCACCTACTTCACTCGAAATGATAACGCATTAGATAAATGACATTGTTGTAATCGAAGGAGAAAGTGAACGGGGTTGCATCCGTTTGTATTGTTTACGGGCTATTAACTCTGGAGCTTAATCGATGGTCACGTGGACGTTGCGGCCATTAAGGAATCGTCACTTTAATTAAAATATTGTAAAGACAATTTCTGTCAATTTTATTCGAAAATATTAGATGAGCAAAATTTAAAAAAAAATACGATAAAACTAAAGGACTTTTCTATTTAGTTTAACTCGCTCTACGAGACAATGTAATCATCAAACACCCTTTACATTTTTTACATCTCTTAACATTTAATATATCTTGATTATTATTGCGAATTTCGTAAAACTGGTATGGAATTTTTTGCTCATCTCAATCCATTCTATCTTCTCACGAGCGATATAAAGGCTGTTTGTAGACATTCTGTATATAGAATTCTTCCGTGACAAATTCGTAATCGATGAAACATATTTTTCAAAGCAACATTATTATCGCGAGAGTCTTTTGAAATTTTCGCAACATGTAAACAGTTTTTACGACATTACACACTAACCATCTCGCTTCGTTGCGTTCTTATCGATCAATCTTGACGTTCTCCACTCCTTGCTCCAGTTTTATCATTATTTCAAGATTGATCGAATCATTCGTCATATTCGTTCGATTTGCCGTTTTCCTTTAATCGCTAACATCCTATTTAACATTTTTACCAGCCACTCCCAGTTATCTCCACACCTACCTATAAACGAGCTCCAAAGAAGGTAGACTGCAGAAACCCGGCTGGCTGGTGCAGATTCAGCATCACCAGTAAGAAGTAGTCGATGAAGGAAAATGTCGGGGCCGTACCCCGAGGTGGAGGTGGTCGGTGATGGTGGGAATGAAAAAAAAAGAGAGAGAGGAGCATGGTCGTGGAAAAGGTTCGGGAAACCCAGGCCGGGGACGACATACCTCCCGCGAAAGGTGGGCTCGTAGGTGGAGGCGGTGAAAGCTCCGCCTCTCCCTCCATCGTGCTTTTCGTCGCGTCCGCGACGCATTTTCCTACTTATGGTACGCGCGAGTTCACGCGCGAGAAGCTCGCCCCGAGCCTGTCTGCTCGCAGTCAATCCCGCGGAACGCCGCAGAAAGACGCCTCTGTCCTCCCTCTCCCGCCCGCCCTCTTCCGAGTCATTGAACTCTATTTCATACTGCTGCATGGAAATGGAAACGCTCGGCATTACCGTCGAACTGTCGACGATACTTTGTTGTATGGACGGAGGAGGGTAATGTCATAGATATAGACCCATGGGAGAGAGAACGCGGAGGTATAAACGTAGGCGGTCTTAATAGCAGCGGATAAGATACGCATGCAAAATGCAGACAAAGCTCCAAAGGATGTTTAGAAGACGGCACAAGGAGATTTGTGAGATCGATGCTTTAAATTTCTCAACGATATCTATTAGAGATTTATGTTTCCTGACGCCGCAATGATATTTATAGATTTATTGCATATTTGGACACGAGATGTTGAGAATCTTCATTTTTTAAAAACGTTGTATGTGCAATGCAAATGATTCAATAGTATCAAGCAGAGTTGTATTAAACATATTCTTTTTCAATTTTCTCATATTTTTTTATTTTATTTTAATATTTTAACGTCGTGTTCCTCGATAGTAGAATTCCTCACATTTTGCTTCTGATTTTAGTAATACTGCTGCAAGATTGCAATCTTGTTGCTACAATGTAACTGCAAGTTTCGTACTGTATGAGTATAGTGAATTCTTAAACCAATTAAGGGCCATAAGAAGATGGAAGAAGTTAAGAAGTCTTTATAACGATTCATATCACAACGTTCAAGAAATCGTCTATCTCTTGATAATCGCAGTTTGATGACGAAAGTTCACAAAGCCAATCATATAATTGAATTTTTCAACGACGCAGCTGAGCAAATCGGTCAGTTAGACTCTGGCGACATTTCAAGCAAACGTCTTTCGCAATTTACAACCTGGACGACAGAGTTTGAGCCGGATTGTGATCGTAACATGGACCAGCGATCAAAGTGACGGTAGACTCGAAGGCCGCGCGGCCGCACGTGGCAGCCGCTCGCGAGCGTCTGGCACGATCCGCGGTTACCGCGGTTCCGTTGGCCGCGCGGAGGAGGCCGTACGCCGTCGCGGCGCGGGGCGTGTTTCTCGCTCGGCGAACCCCGCGCGCGGAAGGGATGACGGGTCCCGCACACGGCGCAAGTCGGCCAGCCGTTCGCGACGCCTGCGGACTCGATTCGCACCGCGCGTCGCCGCCCCCTTTCGCCGAAGGGGGGACAGGCCGTGTCTGAGAGGTCCTTCCGGCTCCGCCGCTCGGTCCCCCCTCTCCTCCACCTCCCGTCTCACGGCACCTTCGCGGGCGTCGCCGCGAAAACCGGGAGAGAGGACCAGGTGCGCAATCCTCGCGGCATCTTCTCCGCGCGTCGTTCCTTCATGTACCTCTCCCCCCGTCTGATCCCCAGCACCGTTCACCCTTCCAATCGCATCTGCTTTTCCGAGTCGCTCTTTCCATCCTTGTCGGCGCATTTCTCTCTCTCTTTCTCTCTCTCTCTCTCTCGCGAGAGAGAGAGAGGGAGGGAGGATAAGAACACGCGGCACGCAAATTGAGAGTGAGAAAGGTGCAGCGGACCGAATATTTTCACATACGCTTCGTGAAGGTTTGCCAAATTCGATTTCTGCTTGTGTGAGATGAATTGAAGGCTATAAAGATCGGCGAGTGGTGAGACAAGTGCCGCACGTACCTATGACTTATAGCCGATTAACATTACATAATTAACAATAAAAGATGGAGTCATTCCAATATTTTCAATTCCTTTCTTAAAAGATCAATAACTCTCATGACAATGGTTATTTTTACAAATGTTATAAAAATTCGTAATTTTTATAATCAATTTTTGCTATTAAATTCAAATTCTATGAGAGTAATCCAAATATTTTTTAAAAATTTATACCTGAATCACCTAGCAAGGAAAAATGTGCGTATTTAAAACTTAAATGTTTTCAGATAAAAAACACGCATAAAATGTCTTTAATAAATAGATTCAGTGCAACTACGTTCGCTTACTGAGCCGCTAAATAACAATGGAAGTAATTGGTTTTTACCTTTGGAACCAACCAATCATATTTAATTGATACTTAGTCGCTCAGTGGGAATATACTGAATCCACCCATTGGCTGTTGGAATAGGACTATTTTTCTAGATCTGAAAGTAAAATCCAATCAGCGCGAAGAAAATTTGCAACAGTTGCAAAATAAACATTCTGCTAAACATGGCCAATAATATTAAAATATGACAAGTTTTAGAATTTGCTTTAAGTGTTGTTATGTCGTTATGGGATACTCTTTCTACATACGTTTTTTAATAGCAAAATTAATAGAAATGTATAAAAACGCAGATATCGCAAAATTATACAATTAAATACAAATGTAAATTTGTCTACGTTAATATCGCTAAATGTTGCAAAAATTATTTTTGTTCTCGATTTATATAAATAAAAGAATTTCGTAATTCACGTAATAATTTGTTAAATGAACCTACATTCACAAATTTTATATTTATTTGAAAAAGTGATTGTAGGATAGTTCTTTTGCGATTAATCTTAAATAATCTTAAAAATTATCGCGCGGCAGCAATTTAATCATCTACGTCGCCGCGTCGGTGCTCGAACACAAACTTTATATCAAGATTGTAAAGGATACGAGGGAACTTTTCATTTATCAAGATAGATGAGAAAGGTGTGCGCAATTACTTATCGATAGAAATATCGCAGGTAAGTAACAAATTAATGTCGTTGCGAATACGACATGCAGCTGGAGCGTTATTCATCTACAAATGCGATACGAGACGAGGCGACGAGTTACCTGCGGTGCACTTCCTGTTGTATGCAAATGCATTCGGCAGGAGCTGTTGCGAAAGTTTCGGCAATTAATTTTCAAAATAATCGCCGACAATCGCATTGACTGTCATCACACTTACAAAATGCCGCCTTATTATTTTTCTTTCTTGTAAAAGATGCGCGATATAAATTATTCGCTGGAAACACGATGATTAAGTTAGTAATTATATTTATCTGGCCACATTCATTTTATCTGATTATCTTGACGCGTGATCTATTCAATAAGAAACGAAGACAAAAAGCAGAAAGTGCAAAAGAGCATGAGAAAGACTTGAAATAATGTAATATTAATGAGAGAAACTGTTCTGCTAACGAAAGCAACCTGTTGGTTTCATAACGCAATGCTCGTAAGAAAACATCAAACTTAAAATTGTATAAAACATATTTACTTTTTTATAAAATAAATAGGCAAAATAGTAAAGATGTTTGACGACGATATCTTAAATAATATTATATCATACTTTTCTTCCCTAATTTTTTTTGTTATCAAAATTGTTTTCCGGTTGTATCTCGCAACTTTTGAAAGTAATATTGAACTAAACAACAAATCGCAAAATTGAATTAGCGCAACTAGTTCTTATAAAACTTTTTTCTATTAGCTACTAAAATAATATTAAATTTTTCCTTTGAAAATAAACTATAAGAATAAATATTGAAAAATTAAGTTGAATTACAGATTGAAGATAGAATTGAAAAATTTTTCAAACTTTTATATATTTTGATTTTGTGAAATTATCTTTTTATCTATTCTTGTAAATATTGTACTTTCTCTCGATGCTTCAATTATTCAAAGAGCAACATGCAATGCATGCTTAGTGCAGACAAAAAACATGCTTCCTCATAAGGATAAGATGGTAAACGAAAAGTCCATATAATAAATATATTATTTATTTAACTTCTATATTATTATTATAATCAGTTGTAGTATATTTAATCTATACTTACAAAGAAATGATCAAAACTGTCCCACGTCAATGTTGAGGGGCTCTGGGTATATTTTAAAACAACTAAAAATAAAAAACATATCTTTTTTCATATGTTTTCCCGCATGTTTAGATATTGAAATAATTCTTGCATTACTTTTTAATTTTTAAATTTCGATCGAATATTGATTAAAACTGTACGATATATAAGAAAAATGTAGAGAAAATATATAATTTAAATCTTTTGAAAATATTTTTCTTAACATATCTTTCTTAATATACATATATATCTCTTTCCATATTACTGAAATTGAGATCAAGTCATTAAAAACCACTATTCTAATCTTCAAACATGCGAAAAACACGTATAAAAATATGCATTTGTTTTATTCTTAGCCGTTTAATATATCCAAGGCCCGTCAAAATTACTGAGGGACAGTTCCGATCATTTCTTTGTTAAATAACCGATAATATATAACATAATGTAATCAGGATCTGACTTAAGTGAAACATGACAGCGTCTTTACGTGTGTCTTTGTATGTGGTACTGCACGTGTGTGATTCTGTCGAATATACATATCTCTGTAAACACACTTACATCGAATCAAAGGCACAATCGGTGTTTTTGAACGAACAACGAGTAATTGACCTACGTATTTCTCCGTATCGTCGTTTCTAACGTCTCGTCATTTCTAATCTGTTTCAAATTCAACAAAAATTGTCAATTCTAAAATGTCCAACTTGTCCCCCGGATCTTGGAAGGGTGAGCGAATGAAACCTATGTCGACGAGAAGTCACATAGCGATTTTGTCGATTTTGTCGTCAATGTCATAGTTGTCTTCGGTATACGCGACTGCTATTCTAGAAATCGAGATAACGCGCTCGTCGTTTCGACGTAGGCCGGATCGTTTTTTTAGATATACTTTTCGCCAATGGTCAATTACGAGTTTACGATCGAAAATCTTGATCTTGGCACTTAATTCGTTTTTTGTATTCGGCGAAGTTGAGTGTGAACATAAGGATCCGTGTAGTTTACAACGAAACGACGCCTGGCTCTATTTTATTGACCGTCGTTGCGGCTGCAGACGCATCGTCGCGTCTAGTCTGGATGCTGGCTTCGGCTTAGACTTCGACTTTGTAGGGCGAACCGGGGATGTGATCGTCGCCCCATTTGACGATCACGATGTACTCGCCCCGCTCGCGCACTAGGTAACTCACGTTGTAGTTGTTGCGGCCCGCGTGTTTCACGTAAACCTCCTCGCACGGCCCTTTGGGCCCGTACACGCCCACATAAAGAATATTGTTACCTACAATCATGATATTAATCAGTAATTGACAAAATTGTCATTTAGATTTACGATCTTACAATATTGAAATATATATACAATAATATTATAATTAGCAGAAGGGCTATATGTATGATTGTGATAGTAATCACATACCGGCATCCCCCGCGTGCACAGTGAATTGATTTTGCTTTCCTAAGTAAGCTTTCTTGAGGCCCATGCCTTTACTCTGCACCCTGCTCGCGTCGGACTTGAACAATGGCAACACCGGTCCAGTCTGCTTGCTCTTTGATATTTTCTGCACGGTCTCGACGACGATCGAGCTTGTCTCTTGCGCACCTCTTTCCGCCAAATCCGCGCCTGGAATAGACAGTATTGACTTTCTCCATTGCCGCGCCTTCTGTTTGGAATAATTTATAAATCATTGCGAATATCCACCTGTACAAGGAACCTTGTATGGCGAACCCACGATGTGGTAGCCGTTGTACTTGATGCTGATGTAGTAATCGCCCGGCACTAGAGGCGTGTATCTGACTTTGTAGCCTTCCTCGACCTCGGTGCAGTCCATGGCGACCTTGCTGGGCCCGTCCACAGTGACTCCCAGCGCTCCACTGCCCGCGTTGCACGTGTCGATGATGAAGTCGGTCTTCTGGCCGGTCTTGATCTCCTTCAGGCCGTTGCCGTAGGCGTGCAACGCTGCCGGATCGGCGTCCACTTTGCCGACTTTGACGCGATACGGGCTACCCGATATGTGCACCCCATTGAATTTGATATGGATCTGGTGGATGCCGTTGTCCGTTGGCATGAACCTCACCGAGTACGTGTCTCCGTCGATATTCTGGATGAAACAGTCGTCCTGGATGCCGCTCGGAGACACGATCTGAAAGAGAAACGGATAGATTGGTGCAACTCGGTAAATTAGCTCTCGGCTAAAAGTTAAAGTAATTTTATACTAGTTTCTCTTAAGTTCCACTTTTTTCCTTTTTAATGTTTAAGAAGTATAGAGTGCTTCCGTACATACACATCATTGTACATTGGGTTGCCTATCTACCTATCGGCAGGGGCATGCTTTACTGCTTTCACCGAATAAAATTAAAATACAAGTTTAGTGAAAAGTGAAGAAAGGAAAATCGACTTTTAGTATTCTGGTATAGTGTACAGTTGTAAAATATAATAAATCGCCAAACTTGCATTTTGATTTTATTCTGCGAACGCAGTAAAGCATGCCCCTATCGACAAGCAACTCGATGTATTGATGTATAAGTTGCGGAAACACCTTGTACACAGGCCAGATATATGTATATATATATATTTTTTTTTTTTCAATATGAAAGGCAGTAGAAGAGGAAAGATAAACCCTGAAAGCGGACAAATTCGTGTAGAAAGTCATTTCTGACGCCATGTATGTACATAAATGTTTATAAATACAAAGTCTCTTCTTGATGTTGCATAATTAAAAAAAAATTTATTTCTTATTTTATAATCTAAGGACTTTATGGATACTTTACATCTGAAAAATAAATGCTCTATGGCATCACGCAACTTGATGCTTTACGCGTGGAATGACTGAGCGGAGTTGAAGAAAATAAAACATCGCGATTTACAAACGAGCGACCAAGTGGAGCCGTTACGAAGAGGAAGACGGACGTGCTACCACTTTGTGTCGAAATTCTCTACGTGACTCATTCAGCTATGTGCATGTGGCAAACGGTAAAAATACGTTCGCGATCCCACCTACGCGGTCTGATGCGACGGTCTGATGAGGACCGTTTCACAAGCGTGTGCGAGCGTTATTTACAGCGCTCCTCCTCTCTTTCGCAAGGGGATGCACCGCGTAGATAAGTTAGATTGGCCGAGTGTCACAGCCCCCCTCGAGTCGTCCGAGTGGGAAAGGGCGGCTTTACCTTCGCGTCCAGTTCACCCTTGGCGCCATTCTTGCGCACCAGAAAAGTGCACGGCTTATCGGGCTGCACTCCGCTCTCGGGGAACTGCGCGACCTCTAGCTTGTGCGCGTCGCCCATCGCAGGCGAGATGTAAACCTTGTGCGGCGAGTCAGGGATGTGCTGATCGTTGAACTTGATTCCCACCCTGTATTCGCCTGAAAGCAAACAATACGATACGTAAATAAATCAATTAAATAATTTAGGTAGTGGCCATATGGCGGCTTTCTTAAATTAAACCGTGATATTCCAACGTTTGTCGAAAAACTTTATTATTTCACAATGAATATTTACATGGCTCGAGAATATCCACAGGATAGCTATATTGCGCATTCTTCGAACGGATCGGGAGGAAAGTTGGTGAGGAGGATATCCGCCCAAGGATCAAACTAACCATCACCTTCCTGAGGCTCCTGCGGCTCGTTTCCGGTCAGGACGATCTGCGTGGTGGCCGTGAAGGTAGCCATTGACCCCGAGTTACGTCACGGGTTTCGCCGCAAATGAAAGTCCAAGTAAAGGGACCGGGTGCTTCGGGCGAGGAAAAACAAACGAGATGGTCGAAAGGAGCGAAGGGGAAGCGAAAAAGGGTGGAGAGAAGAGAGAAAGAGACGAACGATCGCTGCTGTAACCGAAGGTTGATCGCGTACCACTACTTTTCCTCGGGTCGATCCTGATCTCGATTCGTCGGCGAGCTTTCTCCCCCCTCGTTCCCCCGCATCCCCGCGTTTCTGTTTTGCTCTAGCGCTCCCCCGTCGCAGCCTCCCCACCGCGTCGCAGTTCGCAGTGCGCTCCCACGGGGCCCAAATATAACCATCGCGTGCTAATCCGCGTCCAGCCGCGAGTGGCCAACTGCGGGGGCCAAAATATGGATCCACCTTAACAAATATAGACGGCGATATTTCGGGAATCGAAGAGAGGGAGGGACGATCAACAGAGCGGAAAAGAGGGGTGGACAGACATGGGTGGCGACGTATCAACGAGCAACCGAGCCGGATTCATTAACACTTTGTGGGTAACCGACGTTGATCTACGTTCGCGGTTACGGCGCGCATGTAAACTTAATCGCGCGTGAATATGTGCCCTGTCATCGATGGAACCTGTTTCTACCTACTACTTGAACAAACTTGAATTCGTTGAAAAATTTGTGAAGATATTTATTTAAGATTAACACCAGAACTACCAAAAGTCCTGGTATACCACCATATAAATGTAAGAAAAAAAAGTGAAAACAAATTTATAAAATTAATCATTTATATACAAGGTGTTTTAGACCACCCATCCACTCTTTTTATTTTGAAAATGCTAGGAAGTTGGGAAGAAATGAATCTATCTATCTGAAGTTTCTAATAATGGTACTTTCATTTCAAGAAAACCTGGAAATACTAGAAACTAGGAACAATTTAAAAATTTTAAATGGCAACATGGGATAAATGAGTATCATTGAATAGAGTTTTTGAAAAGAAACAACTTTTGTTTGAAAAAAATTTAATATTGGTTGGAAATAGCAAGATAGTTACAAATGTTCAAAGTGCCTGCCACCTTCGTGGAGACATCTTTCTATCCTTTACTGTAAACTCCTATGGGGTTGCCACTGCTCTTACTCAATATTTCACTAATTTTGACCAGGCCCGGCGTTTTTTGTATAGAGATTGTGTGGAGCAATCCACACCCGGAAGTTACATATTCACGATAAATTAATCAAAAAATGTTGAAAAAATATCTAGAATGTTGAAAAATAATTTTAATACTATAGGAGTACCTGATGGTACTCAATAAAAATTAAAATATTAATTTAACAATAATTATAACAATATAATAATGGTTGAAATAATGAGAATTATTCCTCTTTGGGGAATAAAATCGTGCACCCATACAATAATTAATGTACCCGTTAATATACTTTTCTCTTTGTGTAAGATCATTCAGATCAAGCATTTGTAGCCGTTGTAAATTTTATTATATCTTTTACTCGTCTAAAGTTCTCCATGATAATAATG
>VBVR01003451.1:0-17661 GCA_011638315.1 Tetramorium parvispinum
ATGTATTTATATTAAATAAATATATCATTGGCAGTATATAAATAAATATTTTTTTGGATCTAAATATTTTTTTTCTCAGTGTATGCTTTTAAAATTATACAACATACTATCATACAATTTTGCGCAAATTGTTATTTATCCAAATATAAAAAAAAACTATAGATTTAAGGATCAAGAATTTTATGCTCAAAGTAGGTAAGAATTATTATTTGTTTATTGAATTTATTAAATTAAATTTTTTGGTTTTTCTTGCAGATGGCGTGGCTCCGTTTACAAGCTAATTTGGCGAGAACTACTGGCGTACCTGTTATTCTACTATCTCATAAATTTTACATATCGATACGTGCTGAATGAGCACCAACGATCGTGAGTACACGAATATTCCCGGAATTAAGTGATAATTTCTGTAAATTCCATTCTTTACGAGGCAGCGGAAGGCTAAAGAAATTTCAAACAGAGAAAGAAATGTTTCGGAATAAAATCCTCGTACATTGATATTAGGGCGACAGCGCACATTTTTTTATCAAATTATTTCTCGAAATCGGTGACCATTATTCCCGGCCATAATTTTAATTCTATACAATTACCTCGGAAGAAACGCAGGAAGCATAATACTCGGTTTAGCAGAACTCAAGGCAATGCGGGGTAGGAAACGTGTTCAATGTATGTAAATAATTTGAGCAGACAGTGTTTATCCCTTGGTCGTGCAAGGACAGCAGCGATTTAATCCCGCACTTTTCACTGATTATCAACTCGTTTGTAGCGTTCGTATCACGAATAACGCCGAATTCAACGATTGTCCAGTGGTGCGTAAGCGTATCTGCCATAACTGCATTTTATGGACGTAGATAAACCCGGGCAATACCAACCTTGGCCTGCCAACAAACCCGAAGGTTCCAACACTTTGATCACGGTCACGCGTATCATCGGTTAACATCGAAGAATTTACAATACCTTCTTTTTGTCTATTCATTGTTGTATTTTTACCACGCAAAATACTCTGTAACCTTTATCTTCATGACATTTAATCGATTGCAAATGGAGAAACTAAGCGATAAAGGTCTATAGCACATGTTAATAAATAACAATTTATAAATATAAAAGTTATATTAAATTCTAACAATATTAAAAACATTCAATTGTTTTTCGAGTTTTTAATTATTCATTGCTATAAGTTTGTATTGCTATTAATTTTGTAAACCGTTTTATTGTTAATTAATCTGGTATTCTATTTTTGGCAACATAAAATGCATTTTTGTATCTTTGCTATGAATTCATTAAATAATTGCTGCGAGTGACTTGTATTCAAGGACAATTAATGGTGAACTCCTGCAGTGAATGCAAACGACTGTTTAACTGCAAGTATTATATTATATATATTACGACGCATATTCAATACGATAAACTTACACTTAAAAAAGCGTGACACTTGTGTACAAATAATATTATGTGACAAAATTTACGAGTATAACATAAAAATAATAATTTATTATTATGTATATCTGAATAGAAAAATTATAGTTTTCCCTATGATTTATTTAAATTATTTAAAAGTCAATTTCTTACAATATGCAATTTTTTAAAAAATTCTTTTGATGCGTTCTGCATACAAGAAACTACGTCATGATACATCATGGAACGTGTTGGACAAGCGTCCGTGTCCGGCATTAAAAAAAGACATAAAAACGTAACCTGTTATTTATGCGGAGCTGAAAAAGGGGGATAAAGAAGTGTCAGAAGAAAGCGTAAGGATGTAAAAAGATTTCACCTTTAAATTGCTTCGATTCGCCCGTGCTAAATTTAGAACTATAGAGATAGTTTAAGGTGGATTTAGGATCCAAGGTAAATAATGAAATGAGCGATTCAGCATTACTGAATAGGACTAAGCGGACTGCGCGCGATGCAAGATTAATCATCCTTCGTTAAGATTTCAAAATTTCTTTCGCATTCAAATTTATCTGAACGCTTCTTTTTTTTTAGACGAAAGTGAAATATATTCTTTTTGATTCGATATGTAAAATACTTCTTATGAAATCTCGTAAAAATATTTTTTCGAATTACTTTACTGAATGTGTCTTCTTAGAGAAAATATTTAATATTGCTGCGTCATTAATCGAATGATTACGTATGATATCAATATCAGTTCCTTGTGGCCATGATATTGTACGTTCAGGTAACGGTAAGTCAATATTACCTCAAGAGTACGAATACGGTGTCAGTTATTCGCGGAAATTCCAACATAAACCTACTTACTGAAACATCCTGGAATCGCGGCGTTAATCGTTCAGAATTGATGTGTGAAGTCGTAAAAATGGAGACGGCTACTTTTATACGTGGAGATTACGCTTTTCTTAAAATGACCCGTTGCAAGGCAATAACCGATATTAAAGTAAATAAAGAATCAGACTTGCCACGAAAATGCTTTCGATAAAACAAATTTGCGCTTTCGCTTGCAATCAATCACGAAAATAAAGTAGAAATTCGCATTTATCAATACTGTTCAGCATGTAAGATCGATAGCTCTGTCTTCGGGCGCACGCAAGTGATTGGTATCACCTTAACCTTGCTCCACTTAAACACGAGTTCATATAGAAAATTCTATCTAATATGTAATAAACTTTGATAATTGTCAAATACACGTTAATATCTTGAATGGATTAGCCTTCTGCACAATTTCTTAAAAAAAATATTTCTTTATTCATTTCTTTATTATTACTCTCCTTTAATCTATTATACAAGATACTTGAAAAAAATGTTAACTCTTATGTCGAAGTAACTTTTTTAAAGAAACAGAACTGATAACACAAGATATTATAATAACAAATATATTTTATATTTAAAGAGTTTCTACTTGTTTACCTTTAACATGGCAATGTTTTTCAAACCACGCCGTGTGATTTCTGGCTATAAAAGATAAAAAACCGTGTTTATGCTACGAAGCCATGTAATGTGAAAACACAAAAACAAGATCGCCGACAGAAAATTGTAAAGATAATTGCAACAATATTCAAAGATACGAACTCTGGAGATCACCTGGAGAAGATTCTAAGAATATGTTGACAATGACGGTGAACAAGTAAAGAATTTTTGAAGACGAACTATATTTACTATGACATATTTTATATTATCAATTTTATTTCTCTAAAAAAAATTACTTTTATAAAAGTGAACATTTATTTGAAGTATTCTATATTTATTAATTACAACAATAATGTAAGGATATAATATAATTAAAATGTATATGCATATAAAGAAATTTTATTTTAACATAAAAAATATCGAACGAAAACCTGAGTAATTAATAATTGTATTAAAAAAATATTTATCTTTTCTGCAGAATTTTCGAAACAATTCGTTATTACTTCGGCAACAGCGAATCCATTCCCATGTCATTCGTCCTGGGATTCTACGTAAGTCTTGTTGTGAAGAGATGGTGGGACCAGTATAAGCTTTTGCCCTGGCCGGATAATCTGGCCCTCTTCATCAGCGCCGCCATTCCTGGAAACGTAAGTTGAATCTGCTCATCGAGAAAAGGATTTTCTTCGTTGGTTGTAAACACAATTAAAAATACAAGTAGCAACAAAGCTTCTTCTTGGAAAGATAAACATTATTCTTATCTGTAAAAATACTTCGAGAAATGAAACCATTTCAGATGTAAAAAAGAAACTTTAAGCAATCTTTTTAACAAAATAATGGTTTTTTTTCCTGGAAAGAAAGACCCGCGTTAATAGATTCAGCCTTGCTTCGGGTAGTCGTTCGGTCTCATTACGCTAATGAATTGCCGTGACACGTTTCGGTGTCGTTAACCTAAGTAGGTGCCAATCCAGTCATGCCACGCCCAGAAGCGAAAAAATGTACAAGATGATGATCCTACAATTTCGTAGCAGGTGGCAAATTCGCTTTTTTATTCTGTTACATAGATAATACAAACACAAGGAGCATGAGGTATTATTTGCTAGGACCTTGACATAAATAAATATCCCGTTCGTATTTACAATTAGTTTAGTTTTGATAAGTAAGTTTGTTTAGCGATAAAAGTTAATTTATTCTTCTTCAAATAAAAACTCAATCATTTGCATAACTTGAATCCAATTATGTATTTTTTTTAGTACACTACAAAATATATTATCTTCGATATTTTCATATTTCAAGCAGTTTTACGATCTGATTACTGATAAGTTAATAAATTTTTAAGAGAAACTCTTTCCAATTATTCTTATCAATTCTTTGACGATGATCTGATTGTGGAGATTCAATTTGGACGACAAAGGTGAGTTCGGTGCAAGCTTCCACCTCTGGTCAATGACTCAGTGTCGGAGTGAAAGTGCAACGTACCGTGGCGAAAAAGAAGGACGAACCTACGCGCGCGCATCAAGCACACCTCACAAATATACACACATATGTTCTTCTACACATACTGATCCATTACTTCAATCAACTTCTAATAAAATATATGTCCATTGGTTATCGAGTGCTAAACTCGTGCTACACACGATAGACTTGCAATTATGAATTGCTACTGGCGTTACATTAATAGAGCGAGAGTCGATCGATCGCTACTAAACGATTTAATCGTTTCCTTATGCAACTGCCCTCTTCGCCTCATACAGTTAGCTTTAGAACTAATCTCATATATTAAACCGCATGGAACATGCGTCCAGAATGCAACGATTTTCGAGAAAGTTTCGAGAAAAAGCGGTTTGATTGCACGATGTCCCACCGTGCGTACAGTTATTTCTGCTGAAAATATCATTATGGATCTTTAAATCCGAAGCTAGCCAAGGTGTCGCATTACACCGCAGAGCACGAAAGAACGTTGAATTAATTTCATGATTTTCTAATGTTTCTTATTATTCACATTGCAATGTCGGAAAAAGATACACCTGTGTTACCGCATAAATTTCGCTGCATTCCTTGTCTACCTTCTGATTGTCACTTCACCATCCTCGTGCGAGATGCATTGTCGCGTTTATGTGCAGCACGGACTTCTTCAGCCGATGATTCACGAATTCATTGTGGTCTCTCAATTTGCAATGGTATGGTAACGATTTCGATTTCATCAATAAATTTGCGCAACGCATGATATGCAATTTATATTACATAAATGACTTTTATAAAATATATACACATTTACCTTTACATTTATCTTTATATATAAAAAAATATAACATATTTCCATCAAACATAAAATTGAAATAGTTTTCCGCGAGTTATAATTTTAAATGATCAAATTTCCGTTAAATCAGCTTCTGATGGAAATTTTAGTGAAATCAAAATTGCACTAGATATGTTTTAGACGCATTAATGACATTTAAAATTACCGCAATCGGCTATTACGTTCTTTCGCAAAATTTCGCAATTTTGGATTCAAAGCGCAGTGTGCATGCAATTGCGTACATACGGTACAGTGGATCTCTAGGAACGACGGCTTCTGATGGAATTTTTGCACGTAGGTAGGGGACAAGGTCCTCAGCCACGGACCCATCCCACGGTTATATACATACGCCCGGTCGCGTAATACAGAGTGTCCGATTTGTGAATGAGCGGTACCGCGGTAGT
Organism: Tetramorium parvispinum; assembly: GCA_011638315.1. Lineage (NCBI taxonomy): Eukaryota > Metazoa > Arthropoda > Insecta > Hymenoptera > Formicidae > Tetramorium > Tetramorium parvispinum. The sequence continues at coordinate 5,560 of VBVR01003451.1, forward strand.
CAACACGAGCTTCTGTGCTACGCCTTTCATTGAAATCTAATTGGAATGCAAAACGACGATCGGTGTTCGGTTGCTACCTTTCCCCAGGAGGGTCGTTCGCGAGCTGCCAAACTGAGCGTTTTTACATGCACGACGGATAAGTTGCAGAATTCCGAGGAAGGAGCTGTCTCGTTTTTCGTACGTGCAAGTGAAAGATGACGAAAAGATCGAAATGATAACGATGATCACTGAACGTCGAAAGGTGATCCGATTCAGAAAACGCGGAAAGAGAAAGGAATCATTTTAAAAATGAAGGATTGTTACCGTTTTCTTTTTTCCACAATCTTTTTCAATGTAACAGTAATCAATAAAGCTTGACGTAATTTCTTATGACAGCTCTACGTGCCTGAGAAGGTTTATAGCTCATCGTCTCTGTAAGCGAAGAATGCAAGGAACCTCCGTGGAGGCGAAGTTAATTAATGTGCGATGTATAAGGTATCGATAGTCACAAGACAAGAAAAGATATTTTAATAACATAAATTAATTCCAATTTCTTTTGCAATTTATAAATTAATTTAACTCTTAAATGTTTTCAATTTTTAACTTTTTTTCTTCAAAGTTACGACAATTTGAGCATACGGAAAATCTGAATGTCGACATCGTCGATCGTTTCCGATTAAATTGATATTCCTCCGAGCGATTGTGGCCGCGGTGGATTGCAAAACGCGCGATCGGTTACAAAAGTGCGCGTCCAAGAAAGAAAAGAAAATAGCAGGCGTCATTGGTTTTTCTCCGATTGATGCTAGAACAGTTTAAAACGGTAGCAGTGAATATGGCCAAGTAGAAGCTCGTAACGTCGGGCCAAGAGAACAAGGGGAAAGTATGTACATACATACGAGACATGGAAACGTGGTGGAAACGTGTTCGGCATTTGTTAAAACGAATTTTCAAGTCGGCGCTGTTCAATCGATATTGATTTATTATAAACTTGGATTTTTATCAAAGTAATGAATTTAAACACGGTAGATCGAATAATTTAAAAATTTATTACCGTGCATGTACGCAAATCAATTCAGTTAAAATTAATAAGAAAATTAACGTGTTTATCTCAATCATCACAAAAAGATATATGAAATATAATTATAAGACATATTTGTTCGTCTGTTTCAGGATGAACGGGGGCGATTGATGAGGCGCAACATCGTGAGATATGCCGTGCTTGCATACGTCATTACACTGCAAAGGATTTCGCTCCGCGTTAAGAGGCGTTTCCCAACTCTTCAGCATATGGTGGATGTAGGTTAGTAAGTTGCATTTTCAAAATTACGTTTAGGTAATATTAGCGTGCAAAATGCGATACAGATAATATCTTAAACTTTCTAATCATAGTATGATATCGATAATTGAAGGAAGAAATTAAACTTTTTGATTGATGATTTCGCAAAATATTATCGAAAGCATTTATTGCTGTGATCCTGCATAATTTATGACGATAAAATATACATTAAATTAATATATTTATCATTATTTGCCGTCATTATTTCATTTACGATAACGAAATCTTGATAACGAAGCATTTATCCTTTCTAAATAGAATTATAGTAATAGATTGTCTCGAAATAGCTTATCAAAACTAATTGTAATTGGAAAGATTTCTAATGTATCATTATTGTAAATTATTATTTTCTCAATGAGATAATAATTTTTTTATATTTAGCCTTGACTTCCACGGATCGCTGCAATCATTACTTTTTATAATCTCTTATATTTATGTCTTCAATAATCACGTAAGTTATTTTACATATTATTTTGCTCAAAAATTTGTTACTCTCCAGAAATTAATCAACTATTAATGTAAATTTTCTTTATGATTATCTTATAGCTGTACAAATATCTACACATCTCACATATCTTTTTTTTCTTTGTGTAAATATGTAAAATTTTTACAAGATCTTGAAATATTTTTGATAATTATTCTAATAACACTCTCAGGCAATTTTATTGTTATAATCAATGTCATTATTGGGATTTCTTCCTGCTTATGATTGTTGAAGCGCTGTATAATAATCACCGTACGGTCAAAGATACCGTCAATAATTACGATACCAATAATAGCACTGTTGTTCAAACTTTTTATAATTCGTTGGTGTGCTATTTTTGCAATCGACAAATGCAACGAATGCAGATAATATCCTACCAGCAGAAGTTACTTTCCTCTTTGTGCTGAAGCTCACGGCTCTCTTATCACATTACACGCTACTTTTCCATTAGTCGGCGTGTATCGGCGAGCAAAGCCGTTCACCACGTCCATAACGTCATCCATAAACATATAATATAATATAGCTTCGCCACGTGTGCCGTGACAGCGCAAGGACAGTCTGATAGTTCTGGTTTTTTTTTCTCGCTCCTCGAATACGATTGCTCATCGCAGGCGATATCGTGACCATTGAACGCTCGACAACTATGACACTTCTGTCGCGCGTTAGACGTCGCGCGAAATACTGGATGATGGCGGAACAAAGTCGTGTGTTTCAGCGTATTAAACGGTACTCAACGTTGAACAGCACGCGCACACTTATTACCCGTTGTAGACTTCACTTTTAGCTTTGTCAATATGTCGATTTGCAAATAACCATTGGATTTGACAAATTTAATAAAGACATAAATATACTTAGTGAGACAAACATTAAAATATGAAATATTTTTAATGAAAGGTAACACGATACCACAAGCATTTTTATTTGTTAATTTGCATTTATCAGTTAGATTCTGCTTAGAGCAACTCACTTTTGATATCATGAATATTAAATTTCTACAAAAAGATAAACAGAAATTTATTGTTAGCTTTATCGCTAGAATTAATAATCTGATAAATAAATAAAACAAACAATACTTTATTCAAGCAAGATTCTCTTTCAAGTTATCAATCTTCATTAACTAGACATAAGATTTATTTTCTCGACTGTTACGTTACGTCTTTGCTACTTCCTGTCAATCTATCATCTTCAAAGAAGCCTGCATATATTCAGTTTCTTACGATCCTATTGTCAGGGTGGACGTTACTCCAGAAATAGCTCGCATTTCTCCCATAAGGATCCCGCGAATGCTCCATGAACATGAGGATACCATCCATCCTTAAATCGAGGAATAAGTGATGGAATCTATAGTAAGAACTTGCTCTTCCGTGGAATGACTGACTTTATGGCGGCGTCGCGAAAGAAACGTGCCGGCGCAACGAAGAAGCCTGGCTCTCAGAAGAACAAACAGGATCTAAATAGGAGGAATCTTTATCATCATGGAAACAAAATCTGCCCGACAACATGCTTGGTGCGACAGTCTCATTAATAATGTATGTGTGAAAAATGCATTGCATTTCTATAAATAAAATGCCAGCTTTTTCTGGTTTTACTTGATAACAGTCGCTCATATAATGAGATAATCACAAAATGATGAAACTGGAATGCTGATATAATTTTTACGGCACGCGCATTTGAAATGTAACAATTCCTACGTTGTGCAAGCAGAACATTACAATCGTTAGCTCCTTTGAGGAAAGAATGAGGAAATACATGCGAAAGGTGTTCGCACATTATAAATTTTGCAAAACTTCGATAAATCAAAAAGAAGACAGTTTTCACAAGCAAATCATGTTTTAACTTGATTTAAATAGATTAGATGTGAACATATGTATTAATTTGACAATTTGAGTTAATAAGAGAGAAAATGAAAATGATAGATCATAATATATCAAACTATACTTACAATTGAATTTGCAATAAAACTACGCAAATTCTTTAGACTACATATTTCCAGAGAAGATCAAGGTTTTTAATATATAATGCGCATGCTAAAAGATCATGCGGAAATGGAAGAAAAAAATGATCATCATGGTATTATATTTTGAAATAAAGCTTCAGGACAACATATTTATATATGACAAAGATGAGCAAGAAAATTATATTACTGACGCAAATATGTACGTCATGCAATTACGTGCGTATATCAAACTTCAACGAATTAACATCATGTTTTTGATAGAAAATACATTGTATTATGAAAATAGATGCCTAAAATAGATAGACAGAAGCATAATATAATACGTGGGAAAGATTTTATCTAGCGTCTTTTTTACCTTATTTTGTCTTTAATTAAAATGTGACATATTCGAAGCTGCACATAATACGCGAACATAATATCCATTATGACAAAGTCACGGATAATAAATTTCGCAGAACTGACCGCACTCAACAGACATCTTTTTCAAGAAAACATATGTGCGTGTGTGCAAAATTGCAACGGACGTTGAAATTGCATTCAAAACGATTTCATGCATGCGTGTGTCCAACGACTGGTCGTTGACATCGATAAAGTATGTATTGCGAAAGAGGAGGAATAAATTTGCCGCTATGACTTGTCTCAGTATTTACATATATATTTGTCAAGTAGTCACGTAAGTTGGAAGTTCAATCCCAGCAATGAGCATACGAGAACTCGTATTTTTCCAATAATAATTACAAAATCAAATAACTTTGAATGAAATGTACTTCCCGTCTTATTCCCGTCTAAACTTTCAAATTTGCTAGTTACAAATTGTTCTATGAATTGAACCTATTTATATTAGCTCGTAAACGAACGTTTTGCAAGCGCACTGAACAACGAGACGGACCTCGGCGCCGAAGATCTCTGGAAGAGCAGAAAGTCGTTCCGTCGCGTGTCTATGATCGCGAGCGATCGCGCGAGATTACAGTGCGACGAGAAGAAATCTCGAAACTCGAGTCTTGAAAGTAGTCGAAATTATCCGCGTGTACCCAATTCCCCCGGCGAATTACGATCTGGAAATCGTCAGGCGCCGCGACGGCGGTCGCGCTCGTCTATGCTGTCGGCCGCGACTGCCTCTCGCGCGCCGGCAGGCAATTTTCACGTGCGTCCGGGTAATTTTCAACGAGCACGCCGAGAGACCGCTTAGAAACGCGGAGCGCCGGCGCCAGTTCCTCGTCCTTTTTTCCTTTTCCTTCTCGCGGACTCCTTGTTTTGTGCAGCCGCGTGGCTGCTGGAGCAAGCGCACAGCAGCATCTCACCGCTTCTCTATTCCCTCGGAGCCGAGTCGAGCCGAGCGTTGCGGGCTTCTTCTTCCTTTGCCTCATCCTGTTCTCGTTCTTGCGTGCCGCTTCTTCCTCCTGGCGCATACAGAAATAACCTGATGCGATTGCGGCCGATCCGATGCGCTAATGCCGTGCGTTGCTCGATAATCATCGGTCACGTCTTCGCGATTTCCTCGAGAGGAGTTCCTTGGTCTTCGTACGGCCCTTGCTTCTCGTTTTTCCGCAGAACCTCCTTGCAGAAACCATCCATTGATTTTCACCGTTAACGCATGCGGTACGCTTTTCCCTCTGGCTCCGTCACAAATATGTCATCACCGTTTCAAAATGCAGGCAAATCTCGTTTTATTTTAAGATCATGATCCATCGATTTCGTGCTATGCATACTCTAAATGCATCTGCTATTAGGTTAATAGCTCTCGGATAAAATCATAATTTTTTTCGATGATATCCCTGTCCATCAATCCATGGGAGGCCAGCAACTTATTAGCTTCCTTCAAAGCGATCGTCGTCGTGTTGGTCTATCGGAAGATGATACTCAGACGAGCAATTGTGGAAGCTATCTTGGGACCTGTAAGATTCCATGCAGTTAGATCGGGACTAGATGTTAAATATAGCCAGCGTAATGAGAGTCATAATCTAGCCGTGACTGCAGGTGGTAATCGCTACTCTTTGGTATCACGCTGGCGATACGTGCGCTGCCGTTTCGCCTTCTTCGGCAGCTCCGCCAGTCGCGAAGGCTTTAGGAATCACACTGCTAGCCGTCATCATCATTATCATTATCTTCAACGTCGTCATCGTCATCATCATCATCATCATTATTATCATCATCATCATCATCATCGGTGGCGTCCTCAAGTCCACATCAGTGAGAGCAGAGCAAGAAACTCGAGAATCCGTTTCTTCGGTTCCTTTTTTCTTCCTTCGTTTCTTTTTCCATCCTTCGTATAAGCTCACTGGACGACCGTAATACGCCAATGTGCGCGCAGCACGCGTTACCTATATTTAGCACAAATTATTGTCCCAGGTAGAATTTCTCCACGATTATGCCAAACGATCGGCGGCGCGGGCACGATCCGGGCAAGAAAATAATTACGCCCGGATATAGCAGCTTCGAGAGCACACTCCATCGGATCGTAGATCGGCGAATAAGATTGTCCAATAGCCGTGGAGGAATTTCACGGCAGTCAAGGCGAGATGAAGGAAATCTGCGATATTAATTAATCCCGCGATAAGACTTTATGCGCGATTATAAGCATGACACAATTGACGTTTTCTCACTAGCGGATAAACAGCAATTGGGCTTTTAGAAACTTTAGAACAATCGATTCTTGTAATTAACGTTTCGCAGATAACGGATTCTTTTGCGATCTATTCGTGGAACTCTCCAACATTCTCGAGTCCCTCGAGAAACAGTTATAGAGCGCGTCTGGGTCACGTGAATGTATCACTAGCCTCAAAAGAGCGGAAAAACCGTGAACTTTACCTGAATGTTACGTAGATATCGGCCTTGAGGAAGGTCGGACCTTGACCGTGCTCACCTAAATGAAGGTGACGAGAGGACGAGGAGAAACGCGCCTGACTCCCGGAATATGAGATTTCTTAATCGTTTGACGATCTTTATGTGCGTGAGTGTGCACGCGCGTGTGTGCATGTATATGTGTGCGTGTACGAATCTACGCTATATACATATAAGCGTGGATACGATTCATTCCTCGTTTATTTGTAATGTAAGATATAATGACAATTTAAAGTAGCAAAATTTTAATTGTCATCTTAAACGAAATATTTCTTATAATTTTTTTATTTCTAATCGTCAGGTGATTTTTGTTCGGTGTATCTCTTTTATAGACATTCACGTTTTATCAAGTTTAAAATTAATTTCAAATTAAAAATTAATTAAGTTTAAAATTAATTCCTGTACATACATTGTATGTACAGTTAATTTGACGTTTCAATGCAGTGTCAATTGCATCTACCTAAACAATTAAGGATGCGAATCAGTTCATTCGTATTCTTAATTCATAGGCATCGGTACATCACATTTGATTAACGTGCTTTACACAGAAGTTCCGTTTTCCACGGTACAGAACAATTGGGAATGCGAGTCACTTTCGTCACTGATCTATAGAATTTAAACTGATTTAAATACAGTCTTTCTATTCTGAAAGTGAGATTGGAACATTTGTATGCATTATCGATCAAACAAATTACTGTTAAATAAGGTTTCACAAACAAATTTTATGCAAAAATTCTATAAAGTACATTGTCATAATATTGAATCAATTGAAATATTGAATTCTTTTATTACAGCACCTTTTTATAATTATAAAATCTACGTAAATTTTTATAACATATAGAAAATTTATAAATGGTGTATTCTTTCCAATATGTTTTTCCAAGCATCTGTTTGTTATTGATGTATATCACTAAGTGTGTTTTATCTAACGATTCACATAATGAATTAATGACTATTCTATCTCAGAAAGTGAGAATAATTAAATCGAGTTTTACGATCCGCTGGGCCATGGAAAATCTCATAAAATTTCTCCTGCAGGCATAAGAGATTTGCGCTTGGCGACGGAAGCGCTTTGTCGCTCAGATGATAGTGAAATCGTTAATGGCCGCGTCATGTGTTGTGCGATTTGCGAGAATCGGCAACGCACGTGAACGCATAATGTACGCGCGTCTTGACTCGGTGCATGGACATGATCGATTTTCTCTTTGGCAGACGCGGTCTATTGACATCCAGCGCGCATCCGTCGCAACGCACGCGCCGAGTGGCTCCAAAGTTCCTTGCCTCTAATTACGCGAGAATATTTCCTAATCAGTGCATTTTCACTGGCGCCAAGTCTGCGACTGAGCTCAGCTACACATATACATGAACGTTGGTGTAACAGAAAGTACTATTATCACGCGCGAGAGGTTTATTATTACGCGCAGGAGATTTCAACAAACTAATTGTATCTTCTGGAAAAATTTTCATAATTATTGGTCAAACCTTTCTTCCTTTATTTTATTATTTTTTATAATAAAAATTGTAGATTAGAACAAATTTATTTTTTAGTATATGTATAACTAGTAGTAATATTTTATCTAAAGTAATATGCGTCACATTAACATAAAATAAGATCAAAGTATGTATAATTGAATTTAATTATAACTAAAATGACAGAAACTTTTTCTTCTCTAATTAATTAATAATTGTTTGATCATATATTCTTTTTTTATCTTTCTTATCTTTTTCACAAACACGCACAACTTCCTATTATTTAAAACAATTATTCTTTCTAGCTGGCATATTATAAATAATATGGATTAAAATGTTATCTTATAGAATACGCATGACAATTCGTCTTCAAATTCAATTTTAATAATACAACAGGAACGCTTCTTCATTCTGAAGCGTAAATTTTTTATTATTGCCGATAGTTATTCTGGTAAAGAAAGCCCGGTACAAAAGCCGGATATCATTATATCAGTTCGAATATCCCAATGTCGAGATCCCACGACACTTTTACGCGATACATCCGCATTCATGGGTTCCTGCGTTCTAAACTATACTTAAGGAGTTACGGACCGGACGACAGACTGGTTTTCTCCGAAGGATGCTTTTCAGCGTCGTCACGGCGCGCTGGCAAGGATATGAAGAACGGGTAGGACCGAGACAACTCGGTTTATTTTTTATTTCTATCGCGACCTTGCCAACGGAGCAAGGATCTCCGCGTTTGTTGACCCCTACTTTGTGTATCCTTCTCCCTGGATGCTCGTACTTCATCTTGCTCATCCATGTCTGTAGGCAATAGTCCTGAGAGGTAAATATCCTTCCAGGAATGAAGGGAACCACTTCTTCGTCTCCAAAGTCTTTTTATTTGATGAGACTTGCAAAACTCGACTATGCTTGAGTACAATTTTCTGGAATTGTGTCTGTAACGCGTTTCGCTTTTGAAAAGTATGTAAATCCTTTGTTTCAATAGCCCAGTTCTAGTTCTATTTCTATGTGAGCATTGTTTGTCAGCTATATATTTTTTCATACAAACTTTTACTTTTAAAATAAGGAAAATATTTTGTAAATAAAAAAATCATTTAAGAACAATAACGGATAATATATTTATTATATGGATTATAAATAAAATTACATTAAATCTATTGCACATTTTTGGGTATTTGAATAAAAATTATTATCTTTCATTCTGTATTTCTATTTTTACTATACTTTAGAAAATTATATAGATATTCATCTATATTTAGAATTTAAAAATAGCTTGATTTTCTTGCGCATTCATGCATTGGAGCGCGTTTCAATTATATGTTCTACAACAATATTATCCATCTATTTATATCGGTCAAAGCGTAAATGTTGTGCGAAGAAAGTTGGCTGCTAATCCAGATTTAATGATTTAATGATCGCGGATTTAAAGTCATTACATGCGCATTGAGTTTTATACCACGAACGCTCTACCGTTTTCCATCGATACGATGATTATGATTTACGAGCTACAGTTTAATATATTAAACAACTACGGGGTCGGAGAACTACGTATGGTCAGGCACTTTTCTAATAAGCATCGATTTGCTTCTATTAACAGATACTAACGGTATTAAGTAATTCTTGCCTCTTCTCCTAGAGACAGCAATAGTAGCGGCACTATGTCGTAGCGTTCCGCTTCGAGCGGTAAATTTTACACCAACGCGTGAATTAGGCGGATGTCACCTCACAAATTTGTGCTATTCATTAAAACCCGTGAAAGTGAATATAAATCACTTTTGTGGCTGCGGGCGCTTTCGAAATTTGTAAGGCGCATGGCGCCACGCATTTTTCGCGAGGAAATTGTAAACCAAAGTGTAACAGGTGAAAGCGTAAATAAGTATATTATATATTTTTTAATTATTGCGAATAATGTGTTGTAATTTGCTTCATTATTTCAATTATTTAACCTTGTTTTAAACTTGCATATATTAAGAATCTGATAGCATTTATTTCGATATACTTGGTCTTCTCTGCCACGTATCGCAGCTCGAATGAGTCACTTGATGAATTATCAGCTGTTACTTTCAATAGTTGCCTGCAAATTCTCAAGCTCATTGTGCATGATATCATGTGACTGTGTGACATCGATATCAAGGTTTTATGATGAATGGGGCGAACTGATCGTGTATCAAATCGATCGATCATTCAAAATGATTTCAGCTTAAACGTTCTGCGATATTTACTAGCAATTGTTAAAAGTGTACACGCAAGACGTATTTTTTATTAAGAATACAATACAATTAAAGATCAAATATTTAATTGATTCCATCTGATATTTAGCCTAGATATTATGTCTTACATATTTATAATGTTTATAATTATTTCGTACAGAAAGCGAGAATTTTACATTTATATTACAGAAATAAGAATTATATTGCTTCTGTGAAATTATGAATTAAATACATATAAAATGGAATAACATGCGGTTTTCAAAACAATATATGAAAAGATGCATTGTATACAAATACATGTCTAAGAAAAAAAAAGAACAGGATAGTATGTGATTTTTAAAACGGTGTATCAAAGGAATGATGCTGAAACATGCGTGCTAAGCATGTACGAGCATACATATACGTGCTATGCATATGAACGTACATCTCGCAGAAGAGATCAATGAAAGGATAAAATGTACCGTAAATAAAAAAAGATTTTAATGCTGTGTTTAAGGCGTATAAATCACGTAAAGCGCTAAATTGAATGCCTGGTTGCCTCTATGTCAGTTTTTGCTATTAAGGTGTGTGTACCTGATCCAACTACGCCCGCTGAATAAAAGAGCGTGCGTGTGCCGTCATTAGTAATCTACACGTTTCCACCGTAGTGTCTTTCATCTCGCAGACTGTTTCTTCGATCAACGACTTGTCAGAATGACATTGCGAGTTATTTCGATAGCTGCCTATAGCAAGGTTGTCTCATTTTTTTTCAATCATCGCCCCAGCTTAGTTACGGATGTACGTTCGTGCGAACGCGACCCTTTCTGCTCTAACAATAAAAAGAGAATCCTCCGAGAAAAATTACGATATTCCCGTTACTCGATCGGGTACCAATCGTGGCCAATAGCTGGTCTTTGCGGTCACCGTGACTTTTAAAATAGTTTTTGTTTCGACTACGGTCGCTCTTAGATAGAAAATCAATTTACCTGTTTGGTCACAAATCTATTACATTTGTGGAATGTGATGACAGGAGCCTTAAATCATTGCAATAAGACAATTTTTATTTTCGCATGATGATTGTGCTTTCCTACTTCCGAGTTATATATAAGAGATTATTTATATATTTATAATGATTTTTAAATAATAATTATTTTACGCTTGTACATATTTATAAAAAATAGTGATCCAAATCATAAACAAGTGAAAAAAATGAATCTTTAAGAAATGCATTGAAAAGTCAAACAAATAAATTCAATTACAAAAGCAATGATTTTTGGAATAAAAAAAATAGCAGACTAAAAATAGCAGATGCAAGAACCGAATATTTTATTGCTGTTTTTAAATGTTTTAGTAATTTTAAGTTACATGCGCATCCGAGTTAAATTAATGTATTAAATAATTACGGACATATAAATAATCTGTTTCACTGACTTTCACTAGGAAGATGTCAACTGGCAATACGTGAAAGATTCCTCGTTAAGATTTGGTACGGAAGAAATTGGACATGCCATATAATATCGTACAATCTCGGTTTAGGTTTACTTCCGCACATCGCGATCTCTCGATTTTCTTTCATACGCAAATCTGAACATGAAAGTCGTTACGTTATTAGCTTCTTACTTATCTAATATCAACGGTGATTTATTGATTTACTAAATTTACTAAGTACTCACCTTTCTTTACAATCTTTCCCGCCTTCATCGTATCACATCGTTGTTTACGACGAACTCGTGTCACTAGTTCTCTCTTACGCAGCTGTTGTTCTGTCATATAACAAATGTTTGATTTTTTTTGTGCGATTCGTATTAATTACTTACAATGTTAACAATGCTTTCTATTGAAG
>VBVR01003452.1:0-17657 GCA_011638315.1 Tetramorium parvispinum
ATGTTATATTTCATTAAAAATATAAAAAATAGGTAAATTAAATGTTTGGCACAATATTTACTATGTTTACTTTATATAAGTCTCTGAATGAAAAATGAAAAAAATTTTAATAATTTAGCTTACATTGTTACAAGGCTGACAAGAAAAATTTTTGTCTTTTTCGAATTTTTATCACATTACTGTTTATTATTTTTAAAAATTTTAGAAAAGATTGATGTTGATGAAACATCCTACAATTTGTATAAATTTATTCTAAAGAGAATATTTATCTTTAAGAAATTAATTTTATTTACAAAGTAATTTCGATTTGTTAGTAGAGCATGGAATATTCAATAACGTTATATTTCATAAAAAACAGGTAAATTAAACGTGTTTGGCACAATATTTCGCGAGGAGAAAGATTAAATTATAAATTATAATGTTGAAAGTTGATATATTAACAAATCGAAAAGGCACGATAGTCAACGAAAAGTTTGAATTAGAGAGATGCATTCGATGTTTGCGCATTTGATATCAGCCGATTGACCTGCGATGTTAATCACTACGAGCTATTGTAATTCATTACCGTAATCTTACCATGACGCGGCTAATTGAACGGCTAATCACATCAGTCAAAAATTTACATTCGACAGTTGTCGATGTAGGGAAGAGTGCAATCAGAGATCGCGTTAAGATGCGAGTCGAGTCGTACCTGAAACGAGACAGCAATCTCGGCTTTGCACAGTTTCACGAGAAGGAGCAGCAGCAGCAACGGGATAACAGCAGGAACGTTGGAAAAGGATAGGCTTTTGGGGACAGGATTAACCTTCTCGCATCCGGAGGTAATACCTACCTATTACTTCCTCTTCTCGCAACAGCGACGACGACGACGACGACGAGATTCGCGCGCGGCCAGGTCGGCTCACGGGAGAAAGGAACGGCTAAGCGGGCTAAAGGACGGCAAAATTGAATTCTGCCGCGGCGCGGCGTCTTGAGGAAAGTGCGGACGTAAGGAGAACGTGCCACTCCCGCGAGTAATTGACGCTGATTAAAATTCCATGGAGAAGAGCCGCCCGCCTACGCGCGCTTATACCCATCCCTTTCTCCAAAACGTACGTGTTGAGCCGGAAAAGCCGACGCCTGTCCACTCTTCGAAACACAATTACGCTCTCCTCCCCCTCCGTTTCGACCACCACGAGATCCTTCGTTCACGTTTCTTGCCGCGCCGTACATTGTACTTTGCCGCGACGTGTTACGGTGTCTTGGGGGATTCATTAGTAGGGATTTATGGGCCGAGTCATTTCCCATTTATACCGTGATTTCATTGCTGCGGCTTTCCCGACCATTATCGATTTTTCCCCACCTGCCGATCTCCGCGTTGATTCCAATAAGACTTAATGACACTTGGGGAAACGAAGAAATATTTCGAGTGCAATGAATATCGACAGACGTAGACATTGAAAATACGAACGTCGGAAGTTATTTATCCAAGATTATCTATCATTTGCATATTTGTTAATTATCGACGATATTGTTAATATTTGTTAAATCTGAGTGGGTGGTATGCCGTCGTGGCCTTGTGACTAATTGCCGCTATTGTTTAGGTCTATTGGTTCGCCGTTGTTAAATCTGTTCATCGAATGCCGTCCAGAGAACACGTGACGTTACATAATCGCCAGACCTCGTATTCTCCAATTAATGGCGTTTTGTTAGATATGTCCAGTGTGCGGTTTATCTTGAGCTATCCCGTGCTATACGTGTGTATCAATAAACGATGATTATGCCGCCTAATAGATAGTCAGAGTCATGCATAACTCATACGCTTTCCATTTTGGGTTTGTTTGTTGGGTTTAGAATTATTGAAACACACACACACACACACACACCCACACACGCACGCACGGACGCACGCATTTAAAATAAAATGTCGCTAAAATGATAAGTAAATTAATATCTATACATATACATATATTAATCCGTGTTTCTCTCGCTGCATGGAATATTATATTCTAGAAAATCCAGTTAAAATGTAGCCGACAAGAAAGGGAAAGGTTTAGGATTTGAGACTTCTTCCTCTGACGCTTAAAAATTCTGCGACATGATTAATTTCGGAAGGAAAAACCGAAAGAGATCCGAGTTTCGCGAATATACTTAGCTATTGTAAAATCAGATTAGATTTTCATCCAACTTATGTACTTTTATTACATAAATAATGGAAATGTAATCATTTTATTAAAAATGACTTTTTATTAAATTTATCGTTTCTCTGTCAATACACATGTACACATTTTTGTTTATCCCAGACGCTTGTGGGAGAATATATATCTTTTAAATTAATCTTGCATAAGGCTTGAGCGATCTCGAATAGCATCGTATCGGCGTTAAAGACTTAAGTCTTACTGAACCCTGCACAATCTTTCTTTATAAAACCAGATCAGATTACCGGCTTATAAATAAGAAGTGTACCCGGAGTAAGAGCTTAATAATTCACAATGCACACGCCCCTTTTTATTGGAATGTTTAATAGCGTAACGCTCTTTTTTTCCGTCACGGCGTAATTTACTGCAGCCGAGATGAATTCCGTTTTTACTTAGGCGCGAATAAACACGCGCGGAGACGACCCGCGAGGCGGGTTATTTTCCTCGAAAAAGTAATCTGTCCGCTACGGCATTTCCCCCCATTCTTTTGCCACCCCCCCTCGACACTTCATCCCGCCGCGACCGTTATATGCATAGGTAACAAGTGCATTATACGGGGTAAAATCCGCGATGCATAATGTATCCAGTGTATCTGTGCCAACCACCGTCACGTATACTTATTCGTACGTGTTCATACATATCGTACGCTCCCTCCCCCCCTTTTCCCGTACGTACGTCCGTAGGTAGGCGCATAGTTATGCGCCTCCCGATGCACCGGTGTGGGTGCGTACCTCTTATAATGGGAACTGTCTACTACACTTCGCAGTTAATGCACAGACGCACTTTTGCTCGCCTCGCATCTTCTTACTTTCACAAAGACGTCGGCGCATCGCTCACCACGCTTATCTCCTCCTTATTTCCCCTTCGTGCCTACAAATCACTCGGCGCATTCGAATACATCACGTTCGTCGAGGCTATCTCATGGGAATGCATGACTTTCTAGAACATTTGCGAATGCACGAACTTGTTTCGCACGCTCGCGATTATCTCGTGCGGCTGGAAAGCAAAAGAGCCGTACGGTATCGCTCTCCGTCGCGATATTTCTTTTTTAAATACGCTTTAAATGGAATATATGTCGAAAGATTTAAAATAAGAGTGAGGGAAGTCTGAAAATTGTAAAATCCCTTCTATCCAATTGACGACTTTGCAAGTTGTATTATGCAACCCGAACTTGTTGAGCTCTGAGCTCTTCAATTTTTCTAAAGAAAATAACATTATTTTATAGGTTCGAGTGTTAATATTTATTAAATCGCGTTTTTAATTTGTCTCTTCTTGTATAAACTTAGATATTAATTATTATATGAAATTTACACCATGAATGTTATTAAATTTTATTTATGATTTAAATTTAGGGGTTTAGTTATATTTTCAAAAAAATTATATATGTTTATTAATATAAAATCTGGAGGAATTAACTCGTATTCGAAGCTATGACGAATCTGCTTTTTGCTTTGCCTCTTACTGAGATCACGGTCGTATTGTTGGCCGCGCTCCTTCCATTGTCATAACCGAAAATCGATATTGTCTGTGGTGGATTTTTTCGTCCATTTGTTTTCGTCGAGACATTACACCACTGTGCGTGAAAGGGAAAGAGAATAGCCTTGGCCGAAGAATAGGTTCTGATTCTGTTCCAGCTAAAAACGGAGGTGCTGACGACGCCATTTGTACGTTCCTTGTAACTACTATGTGGAAGTGTGTTCATAAGTACAAACCCATACACTTGTACTTGACGTCCGCGAAAGTCTATTACGGTGAGATCATTTCTTTCCGTTTCTCAATTTCTCTTTCAGCCGCAACAAATATACCAGGTTAATGCAAACAACTGATTTCCGTTACTATCCATCTACTCATACAATGTTTTTAACCCCTTCGCAGTCGGACGAAAAATAACTTTTCATGCCAAAAGTGTGTTGGAATTTTTTTTTTCAAAACTACACTTACATTTCAGTACAAAGGTTTCTACATATAAATACCAAAGCACAATCAAATCGTAATAGTATAGATATATTTTTTCAAGATGCGCATATATGTATATGCGTCATAAAGCAAAAGTGGCACGACTTTTTTCGCGCATATATGCGTCACTGATAGCGAATAGGTTAATATACTAATATTCTATATTACTACCATTAGCCATTAACTTTTTTAATACTTAACTTTTTGAATCCTTATGTCATTAAATATAACTTTGTCCCATAATAGATTAAACTAAAAGATTAAACTTTCTCTTCAAACATCCTATAGTTACGTAGAAAGAATTTATGAAAAATTTAAATCTATTATTAAATAGAGTTTCGATTTAGAGAAAGAGAGAGAATGAAGATCTCAAAATAAATATGAATTTCTAAGAAAATTTTTTATCCATTTCATAATCATTTCATTTTATTTTTCGTGTAAGATTTCGTGCATCCTATGAGCATAACTTTCTTATAATTTTATGATTATTGCTTAAGTTTTATTTATAATAATAATATCATCTTGTAAATAAACAAAAGAATTGATACAATAATTCACAATGACATCTTTTATATAATACACACTGTAATATAATATGTATAATAATATATATAATAATGATAAACATCTCCTTCTGCGCACGTTTAGTTGATCCGCGCCCCGAGCGCTGATGTCCCCACACAATTCTTGATTTCGTATCGTGCAGACAAGAATTGCGTTTGGACAATCATAGCCTGAGACATTCGATTGTTTCGCTGCTGATTTATGTCGCCAACCATCCAGAAAATGTAGCGAATAGTGTTCGTCACTCAGGCGTTCTGAAAAATTTTTTGCCACATTAGAAAAAGAATTATTGCAGTTATTAATAGTTGAATCTAAAAATAAAGTTCATATACGTACTTTAATTGGCAGATATTTCGCTATAATATTCATAATATTTATTAAATTCCTTCTTTGTAATATTAATTCGTTTTATTGGCAAAGCAATTTACTTTGCAATTGCGTGTATACGGGCAAGGATTATTGATCGATGTCTTGAGTGGTAATCGTGAAATATAGGATAAAATCGACATATTGAAAAGTTGGCCTACATCCGCCATAATATCAATATTTTCGCAATACGTAATTATATTACATCACCTTATTCAATCTTGATCAATCAACCGCTATTCAAAGTAAATTAGGGGAGAAGGTAGAACTGCGTCAAAAGGATCTATCGCCTCTTCGATTATCGTTTCTACTTTATCTTGCCATTTCTCCTCATAAACAACTTGACATGACAGAACGTGTCGTTTTACAAATATACGGCTTGACAATGACGTATTGCTGTCATGTATGCTTGTAAAATGTAATTGGCTGCATTAGGAAAGACTTGCACAACGTTACGCGATTAATTTGTTTTCCGATTCGTATTTTATTGAATTAGCGTTGGTACATCTACTAAAATTTAATCAATTGTTATAGAGCTCATTTCCATTAGATGACACGTTACATAATACTGGACATTTAACAACGTCCGTTGAAATCAAATTACACGCTAGTTTAATTATGTTGGACAACTGTAAAGGGCACTTAATAATTCCAATATTTTATACTCTCGCTGGAACGTGTTTCGATATTGTCTGCATCATGCATTTTCTAGAGCTGAATAATCTTATATATTTGTATAAAAGTTTGTCATAAATTGTATCTTAATCTTTCCTATAATCTTCTACATCTCCTCCTCCTTCATGGATTTTATATTGCTGATAAATCAGCTCGGATAATATTTGCTTTGTACGAATTATTACGCTTTACTTTTCCCGACGAGCTGGAAACAACAGAACAGAAAATTCAAACGGAACAAAAAATACAAAAATGACAAATGCAAGGATAAAACAGAGTTTCAGTTGATTCCATGGAATTGGAACAAAAAGATATAAATGGGGCAGCTGCATCGACGTAACGAGATCGAGATGGATAGATTGATAATAAATAGATAGATAAGGGAGTGAAGAGAGAAAGATGTAGCGTTGAAGAAGGGAGGAGAGAGAAAGACAGAGGAGGGGAGGGAAAGAGAGAGAGAGTGGTGGTCGAATGATTGGATTAGCCGCCTCGGCTCTAACTTCGTTACTCACCAAATGAACAGACAAAACCCAGCCACCCTTTACCCATCCCTTTATATCTGCCATCACCTCTCGCAGTATATATAGAGTAAAATAAAGTAACTTCGTATTAATTCAACTTATCTGATGTATAAGATCATTATGAATATTAAGAGAAGAAAAAAAAAACACTTATAGAACAGCGGAAACCTAGAAAATCTAACGACAAAATAATTCCGTGTCCTTTATTTATATAAAACATAAAAAATTATCATAAAGTTATCTACATCTCACTGTATCCTTCACATGGCACATATCACACTCACACGCCTGCACTCTATTCCGGTCAAAGATGATGCTAGTTCAAAGATGGTGTAAGTTCCGAGGTCACCGGTTCAATCAATTTCACTTCATCGTTCCCTTTCACAGGGGTAGGCGACGACTATGTCGATGACGACGATGTCGCGTCTCTGATAGTACTGGATTCATGGAAAAATTCTTATGATGAAAAGAGCTTCTCGGTCGGTAGGACATAAAAATAGTTGTATTTGCCGATAGACACGTGGTCGACGGTGGTGGGTTGAATTGCTCTCCCTGAACTTGATTAGGGTAATTTCATCCCGGCTGAAAGCGATCGTTAGCGGTTTTTACGAACGCAAATTACAGGAAGCTAATTTGGATTCTGGGGTGTAATTGCGGCACCGTATGTTGCTCTTGCGAAATGTGTGCTTTTACTGTGAAGGATGTGTGTTTTAGTTTTGTACAATGAAAGTAACGTGTATTGTAATACGTGTTACATTACATGTTCACATGGAATTATATCTAAGGAACGAAATGTAACATTATTGTGACATATTAAATTGTAATTGTATACATATATTGTACACATGTACGAAGAAGAAATACATCATTTGCGGGGGATGTATTTTTAAAGAAATACGGCGTGTACTTGTCGTTAGTACGAATTTAATCTGGGAACTCTATGGTTGATTTCATACTCGAGATAACTTGGTAATTACGGTCTAAATTAAATCTTTGTAGGAAAATATCTCTACCCCCAATGAACGGAAAAATGAGGTTTATCCTTTTATTCTTCAGAAACTTAATTTAAAAGTCTTAAGTTTTTGATGTCGGATAACTGGATAATCAAGCTTTAGCTTAAATTTTCGCTAAGAAAGCGGTGAATGTAAATTAGCTGAGGGAAAAAAAGTTCTGCTACTAATATGCGGCCCTTGAAACTCCGTACACATCACTCGAGAGGATTTACAAGAGGCTGCGGAAATTGAAAGTAACTTGCGCTTTTTATTTACCGCGCAACGTGATCACCGCAGCGAGATATCCCGGAAGCTATTCGATATTGATTTACGTGCGCTCGCGTATACAAATTTATAATCTGCATTTTTGCGCGTTTCGCTGTTTGTTACTGTTACAGCAGCGTATATAGAGTATAGATAGCGATCGTTACCGAGGGATTGCGCGCCCGTTTTGTTCAATAACGGAGATTAAACACGGAAATTTTAATTACACGGAGAACCGTTCCACCGGAATAATCGTTTCCGCACTCGTGAGAAGTTAAACGCGCACATACGCGTCCAAACAGAGGGACCTGTCCGTAATAAATTCGTTTATCCCCCTCTAACAGGTCGACGGCGGGCTCTCACTTTTATATGACGTCGAGGCGTAAAGAGAGAAACGTTCCCATTTAAGCGAAGCTTTTCAATTATAAAGTATTTCCCTTTCCATGAGATAGATAGAGAAAGAGAGAGGGAAAGAGCGAGAGAGAGAGAGCAGGGTCTCCACAGCTACGCTTCAGCTCTCCCGTCTTCTTCGTTTTCCGGCACCTTCAGCGACCTCGATCTATCCCACCCTCTCCTACCCTTACGCCGTCGCTCATTCCTCTCGTTCTCTTTTCTCGTCCTTCTCTACCCAACGCGAACCGGCATACCGCGGCTTGCCAAAAGCCGCCGCAGCGTTCTCACTTCCGGTTACATGACGTTCTCAAAAGGGGAAGATGATGCCTCCTCTTCACCCTGAAAAATCGACCAGAAATGATTCCATGGCTTTTCCTCCCCTCTCGCCTTATTATATCCCTCGTTTTCCCTCGAACTCCGATCTCCCGTTTCTTTCGCATCGTCTCTTCCTTTCTTCTGCTTTCGTCCCTTTCCGCCACCCCGTAACTCCTGTAACGCACTTTCTCTATCCCGGTCTCTCTATCTCCCGAAAAATGTCTCCTTCGTTATCGGGAATGTCGACGCGAGTTCAAGTGGAATTTCGCGCAGGGCCGCGAACGATGTCACTTCCACTTGAGGTACTTGACAATATCGGACACCGGGGATCGCCGATGGAGCACGAAGTAGACAATTCGTACAAATCGTAAAGGATCAAAAGGGAGCATGTGAATCAGGTTTGTACGATGGAGAAACGTTTAACAAGATTTGATTTCGAGCAAGAATGATGCCAAGTGACACTTGTCACCGTTTAACGTTCGAGATCGAGAAATGAAACGTACGACAACGCTTTTCGTGATCCGACTGGACAATATATTAACCTTTAAGGTAAATAGCGATTTTTTCACGTAGGAATTTCTTTCGATTCTTCTACATTTTTATCTTTACGTTGAGTGATGAATTACAATGCAATATATAAGTTGTAACAATCAATTATGAATACTTCTAAAAAGTTGCCATTTCTCAGTCACACGATTCCTATGAAATTTGAGGAAAGTATTAAGCAAAAGAAATTTTTATTTGATAATAATTTTGAACATCGTTGAAAATGTTTCGTCAAGCCTCAAAATCGAAAAGTTATTGACGCATGGATAAAATTATCTTTGATATGCTATTGTTTTAATTGGTTCTTTAATGTTACTCATTTAGATCAAATTTCAAAATTTTCCGACAAGCGGTTCAAAAATTGTAATGATTTATTATGTCAGTTCATCTCATTATTCAATTCCTTTCTTGATGAAAAAATTTCACACATTCTTAAGATTGTTTTTTTCTCTACTCTTTTTTCTTTACTCCTTTCTTTTAGTTTTAATCTTTTACTTTTAGTACGTGTGATACTTATTTCGGAAATTCTTGAAGTGCAGTTTTTTACCCGGAACGGAGATATTGCATGTGCGACAGTTGCGCGATGCTAGATACGTCATGCTCTTTTATTGTTTCTTTTCAAAGTGTTCGTCGAGCTCGTCGATACGCTAGGTCGGCTAGGTCGATAGGTAAGGTGCATTCGAGGCTCCACCAGAGACCTCCGGACTTGTGCGTTGCAATTTCTTACAATCATCAAGCCGCGATTCATCATCGTTCTTTGTGCTGGGTGACTCGGTCTCCAGTCTGCCCTGCTCCGCCTGTACTTCTTTCCTTCTGCGTCTGGTATTCTTCGTTTCCTACCGTCATCTTTTTCAACACGTCAAATTTGACATTTTAGACGCAACGGCTCTTTCTTCGGGGCGCGACATTCGTTTCGACGAATTTTATTTCTTTCGCGAGTCAGGCTCGCGGAAACAGGCATCCCTCTTTTTAGACGATTCCTTCTTGCGATGTTCGATGTAAGTTTCGAGTTGCGCCTTTGAAAATCGATTGTGTGCTCATAATTTCCGTTACATGTAAACACACACATATACACGTGTCATATGTATGTATGTATGTATATGTACATATACATATATGACGCCACGTATATACGTTAACTACCCAGATAAAAACGTATGCAGAAAAATTTTAGCACTTTAATTTTAAAATATATAATGTATAATATATTGTGTAATAAGTCTAGATCTAACTTTTAAAATCATTAATTCTAAATTCAATTAGTGTAACATATAGCAATCTTTAAAAAAGTTAATGCCTAAAATAAATTCTTACATAATTGTATAATTAGAGCGAATCATCTTAGCACAATTATTACTGAATACATTTTAGAAATTAATTTTGTAATTACTGTAAAAATCGTTATAGCATAAAATTGTACAATTATTATTCAAATAATAATAAGAAATTCTTTTTACTTTTTATTTTTTACATAATTTTGCTTCATAATTTTTTCAATATTTAAAACTTATAATTACAAAATTCTATTTCAGCAAAAGATATGCGTTTTGCAGAATCGTCTTATGACACGTATTGCGAAATGCTGTGAATGAGAACAAGCAATAATTGTGCATTTATTACAAAAATTTCCTATCTATGTACACTACAAAATAATATACTGAACAGTGCAGGAAGGAAATAGATTTTTTACGCCGACATAGAACGCGCAGCGTCACAATTCTCACAGACATTTGTTAATCAAATATAATATTTGTTTAAACCTATATCTTTAATCCAATATTTTTTTATGCCCTTACAAAAAAAATTGGAAGTAGTAGAGATAAAAAAAATCAAGAAGTTTACGAATACTTAAGTTAAATAGTGTTTTCGTTGAAGGTTTGAAGAATGTGGCTTGGCACTCGCTTATCTCGTGCAGGGCCAAACTGTTAACCCCGAGACTTGTGTGTTATTGCTTTTATGGAGGCAAGGGAAGGTACTTATATATAGGAGAGGAATAGGATCTAATATTCGCGTCGGCGATAAAAGTTGCGCAATGGATCTAGGAAACATCGCACCTTACTTGGCTTGGAATGTAAAATACCGCGGAAACGACCGGTTATTTATCAGGACGCGCTGTAATGCGACCGAGAAAAATAATTGCCATTGGCTCGGTATCATTCTGTATCGCTGTTGATGTTTATTACAGTCTTGGCGGAGGTTACCAGGATATAACGGTGTGAAATAAGGGCACGCGATACAGTGCCCGACCCACCATTTACCTCGTCGTTCTCACTCTCGCGATCGTTAGATTGCTGACTGGCATTTTCGACAAATTCAATGGTAATCGCCCTTTGTTCGAAATGCAAATCGATTGCTTCTCGAAATAAAAATTTGCAATCGAAAAACAAATCCGGCAATTTAGAATTTTTATTAGCTCTGACATTTATAACAAAATATATCTCATATGTAATAATCGTATATAATAACAATAATAATTCACGTGTATATATATTGTGTTTTATAAAAGTCATGATATTTTAAGTTTGTTTTGCACGATCGCAGACCGCGCAGACTGCGCAGTAGCTACGATAAGAAGCGTCACCGATTATTTATATTATATGTAACTATTCGAGAATTGGTATATTTATGCGAACCGAGGGCAAAAGTAGTGACGAGATGCCACGATGCGTCTGGTGAAGGTGTACGTCATGGCGGCGACCCGAAGCGGATGATTTGTGTGACAGATCGGGGCCAGCCATGCCTATACCCGCCGCGGCGTCAATATATTTCGTTTCCTCTCCCGCCGATGCCACCAACTGCTTCCCAATAACGTAGGACCATCCATATACCATAGTATATATACTAGGTGGAGTATCTAAAACAAAACATCGGAATGTGTCGTGAACTAAGCCTGGCAAGCAAAAAGACTTCAGACAAAAGTTGTATGATTTGAAAGAGGGCTAAAAAAAACGTAATTATATGTATATTGCATAATTGTAAAATTGTATAATTCTTTTGAAAAACAACTATGTGTTTTTCTTTATATCAATTAATTTATTCTGTGTATAAAAGTATTAAAGTTATCAAAACGGTTATCAAGAAATTAACAGTTTACGAGATATTTTATATTTTATGTCAAAATATGCTAGACTAAAATATAAAATATGTTATAAAACTATTTTTTGATAACTCTACTTTAAAATTTTTATATAGAATAACTAGAAGAATTACATTATATAAAAAAAATTGTAGATTTTCACTAAAAAAATGGCAATAATCTTCATGTGATTTAAAAAAAAATTGAGTTTTTCGAAAATTAATTATCTATCTCCCTCCAGATAGTACAACTTTTGTTTGAAACATTTTTTCCTATCGGAATCAGTTTTCCAGATATTCCGAAGTTTCGTTTTAAATGCCCCACCTTGTACAAACTCGCACATGTATATACTTGCATTCATGCATAGATATATGTATATGCGAGCATATTGTTACATGTACTCGCTGATAGATATGTAAAATAATATGTATATGTACATGTGATATGTATATGAAATGCATGTAACAGCGGTATGTAACACATGCATAAATAAATACGCGTATAGTCGCTCTTGATTGTAACGCGATAATAAATCGAATGAGATGGAATTCAAACGTGTCATTCAGGATAGTGGGGAACATTTGATCAGCTTTTTTTCCCCGAGATTGAACACATACATCCGCAACAGGTTGAGATTGTAACTGTCGTAACAAAATTCGAGCGTACGTGCGCACACAAAGGATGTTTGCTTGATCACGGCTCGTCCGAGTAAAGTCTAGATTAAAAAAAATACGAATATGCTCAAAGTTATAATAAGGTATATTAAAAACTTTCTAGATACTTGAGGTCTACTAGATTTGGGATAGTACTAGATTTTTATTTTACTTTGTCTTTTATGTCTTTTATCTCATAGGATGTTGAGAGCTGGATGAACCTGATCTTTTAATGAATCGTGCGCAGATAAGGATCTCGATTCGGATTTCGACATTCTTTGTACTTCACGGATCTATGAAAAATCGTGAATTCGTGAGACGATAAAGAAATTAATAAAATTAAGATGTATATAATTAAACATAAATTATTTTAATCAATTCCCATTATTTATAGAATTAAATTTATAATATAATGTGGTTTCAATATAGTGAGATTGGCAAGGCATGAAAGACGATGTCTTGAATCGTGTCATGTGTATTGACATAAACGACTTCAGAGACAGATACGTTTGCTCGTCGCGGCGATTCGCAAGAGAAGAGAAGAAAAAGAAAACGGAAAGAAACAGATTCAAAACTTTACACTTCGATTTGCTATGAGTCGCCATTGCGCCTATTCAATATTCAGTTAATTTGACTAAAACAATGAGATAAAATTAACGACATATTGAGTAAGCCTTACTCAATGTGTTGTTAATTTATCTAATTTAACTTCCATATTAATCAAAATTTTATCTTCCTTTTAGTCAAAATTAATGAAATATTGAGTAGGAGCAGTGGCGATCTATGAAATAATTAAACATGACTCAAATTGAATAAATTTGACACTACGAGTTTAACAGAATATAGTCAAAGATATCCCAGCTACATGTGTGTTTGCAATGCATTATCCAGAAAAAACATTAATTTCAAATCAACAATAATATTTTCATATATAAGCAAAAATATAAAATTTTCTTTAAAGGTTTTGATAATCTTAAACAGACAATAACTTGCTCACACAGAGAAATTTTGTTTCTGTTTAAGATTACCAAAATCTTTAAAGATTTTATATTTTTGCTTATATATTATTGTTAGATTTGTTAGATATTATTGTTAGAGAATATTATTGTCGATTTAAAATTAATATTTTTCTGTATATGAAAAAGTTAATTAATCACAAAGTCAAAGTGTTCGATTGATCGATATTTAAAAATAATACACGTAACATATTCATTAACGATATGCGCGACGACGTGTAAAGAATGACAAAATTTTGCCCCAAGATTATCGATCATCGTAACAACTTGATAGCGCGAAAATTTTTGCGCGCGATCACAGTTTAATCTTTACTCCGCGGCTTTCTGTCATATTGGCGGCAACTTTGTCATTCTGGGATCCAGCGTGAGGAGCACCCTGAAAGGCAGTCGGTATCAATTAACGTGGGATTTGTTCGTGAGCAACGAAGCAATTTGCGAAGCGTAGGAGCGCGATCGGTCACGGAACGAAAAGGGAAATCAAGGGAACGAGAGTCGGGATCTTCGTGACGACGATAGCCCGTGGAGGGCGGCGGCGGCAGAGTTGCGTCTAAGCGACTTCATTTCCGTATTTTCCGGGAAATCTTATGACCTCCGAGAGAAACGCTCGTGCCACTCGACTTGGCGACAATAAGCAATTACGTGACTCTTGTCGAGACGGTATTATTTACTTGCCGAGAGCTTGTCGCACTTTCGCGTTCTCGAGAGAACGATTTCCTAATTTTTACACGGTGTCACCTTTAACGAAGTCTCGCGCACTGCGTTGTACAGTGAATGGAAAAGTAGTCGGGAAAAATTTTCGACTCGCGACTTACGGATGTACAGTTAACCTTTTAGTCCTGCCAGATCTGAGAATTCTGTGTTTGTGGAACAACTTTGTCTCCTCTTATTTTCTTTTCAAGTCTACAAATAATTGCGACTAATTGTAAATATATTTTTTGTTTTATTAAAATCATATAAGTCAAGACCATCATGATAAAGAAGTCAATAAAATACAAGTATGTGCTAATACGATGCGTGTAGAAATTTATCCGGGGCAACCGTATTTAATATTGGCCCTACACTGTTAAATTCGTAGTTTCAAATTTGAGTCATGTTTAACTATTCCCTAGGTTGTCACTGCTCCTACTCAATATTTCATTAATTTTGACCAATTTTGACTAAAAGGAAGGTAAAATTTTAACTAACATGGAAGTTAAATTAGATTAATTAATAACATATTGAGTAAGGCTTATTCAATATGTCGCTAATTTTAGCTCAATGTTTTAGTCTCAAATTAACCGAATATTGAGTAGGAGCAGTGGCAACCCATAGGAGTTTACAGTGTATATAGACATTATTAAGGCATCCAAAATAAAGGCTTGTCAAACTTAAGCCTATTTAGGATCTAGTTAGGACAGTTAATCTAAGTTTGCCTAATTATACTCCGTACAGGGCCCAGTTCGGATTTGACTTTTAATTATATTGAAGGTAGAAAATGTACGAAATTTAATTGTACGAAATATATAATATATCAAATATAACTATAAAATTATTGCTTTTCTTGATTTATTAAGAGGTCATCACTCGTCGAATTTTAGAGACTTTAAAATTTAATTGGGACAATATTATATCTTTTAATTTTGGAACTAACTTCTCTTACATACATATATGGGCATATATTGAGCCAATATTAAAATTTTAGTTTGAGTCAATTTTGACACTTTGTTTACAGCTTAGGGAAAATTTCCACATGGAGGGCTGGATTTTTGTGGGTAATAGTTTTTCCTGTAAATTTATTACATATACATTTTTTATTTAGTAAAACTACGCGCTGTTACAATTGATAACGTTATTAATACGTATTTTTAAAAAATCTCTCATCTTTCATTATTTAAATTAATTATCAATTTAATTATGTGTAAATACTATTTTAGCTTTAGCTTCAGATTGCGTTTCAAGTTCGTAATGTAACTCGTAATTTCGCTAAATACACTGGCGATTAAAATGATCGCACAAGTAAATCATGTAAAAATATCGCATGATTTCAAATAAGCATAACTCCGTAAAAAATGATCGTATTCAAAAATTTTTTTTTGTTTTGAAGCTTAAAGACTCTACTTTAAAAAGCATTTAAGACATTTTGAATTTATCTTTCTTCCTTCGAGCCATCTCTTCAAAAGTAAGGACGTGTTTTGTTTCCCAAAAATTGCATAGTTTGACGTACTCCACGTGGTAAACTGAATTTTTTTCGCAAATGTTATCAAAACCATCGAACAATTTCCGCGTAAATTAAAAAAAAATTGAATGTCGTACGATTTTTTTTTCACGGAGTTATAGCGTTTTAAAGTTACCCATACATTTTTGTGCAATTACCATCAGCATTACTATTATCCGATGCGCATCACGAGGAGATTGGCGGTCGAATTTGGCGCACGTAAAGTGTGAGTCAAACTATGCAATTTTTGGGAAACAAAACACGTCCTTACTTTTAAAGAGATGACTTGAAGAAAGAAATACAAATTTAAAATATCCTAAATACTTTTTAAAATAGAAACTTTAAGCTTCAAAACGAAAAAAAAATTTTAGAATACGATCATTTTTGACGGAATTATGCTTATTTAAAATCATGCGATATTTTTGCATGACTTATCTGTGCGATAATTTTGATCGCCAGTGTATATTTTGTATTTATTCTCTGTTTTATTATATCATCGAACATTGTACGATTATCCATGTAAACAGGGAAGGTAAGGTAAGGTAACCTAACCCCTAATTAATAACACGTCGAAAATTCCGTCGAGTTTCGGGGCATGTGACGTAATGCTGATTCACGTAACGCAACTGATTCTTTAATTGAAAGATCAATAGTGTTTCATTGAGCGTGTAATCGCTGGAAATGTCCGCGAAATATTCATCTCGCCATGAGATTTCAATGACTTCCATGTCGCTTCCTAAAACGATACTAATGGGAGAATCCAATGAACGCGTCCGGCACTCGCGCGCGCGAGCGCATAAACACCTCGTTTCCAAAATATTGAAATTCTGGGTTTTCATGCGCGGGGATCCCGCGGGTATCATGATTTTTACATTGTGCGTTACATTATTATCGCGTGTAACGCAATGAATCGCCTGAAATTTCGGCGGCGCCGAGAGGCCTCTCCCTGCCGCTATTACACACGTCGGTTTATCACGTTTTTCGCCGGGATTTCGAATTCATTATTAATAGCGGGAGAGACAGAGAGAGGGCGCACGCAGAGGAGAGCCACCTGTAATTTCTCACATTGCTCTTTGCTCTCTCGCGCGGATAGGGAATCCGCGATCGATAGGCTCAATGTGTTTATGCCGTCCGGCTGCGTCTGATGCATCCGATACGGTTCTCGTTAAATCCGCGTGTCCCTGCCGGCAGCACGCCGAGTTGTGCTTGCGGACCTGCCCGAATCAGGCGTGGCACAGCCATGTTTCATGCCCGTAATGCCAGAAATTCGCATTAGCGCACGCGAGAGTGGGATTCCAAATGCTCATATAGGTTTCCATTCGGCGCGGCGCGAATTTTTCGCTCGCGTGACTCTCTTCCCATACTAAATCAAAGTAGTTTTTTCAAATATTGGGCGAATAGGAATAGTATACCCCGAGAAACATATCGCGTAACACGAGATATATGTTGGGATCAGATCTCTGCTAACAATAGTATCGTAATATAATAGCAACGTATGAAGGAAGCGTATATCTCTATGCTATATAATACAAAACGTAAATGAAAAAGGAAATATATTATTTTTACATTTAAAAAAGTTGTTTAGGCTTGATCAGGCTTGGAAGTTGTATCGGCATTGATAAGTATATGAATTTTAATATGATTGTTAAATTTAAAATATGGCTAAATGACTAATATTAATAATTCAATAAAAAAAGGTATGTATATAGGTTGTAGTCAAATTACAAAATCCGTCTTTTTACAAAATGTCTAGGCGTTTTATAAAGTGCGATCGTATTCTCAAATGATGAAATATTTTACAATCTGGCTAAGAACTTTAGTTTTTTGTAAAACGCTAACAAGCGATCCGCCAAATTGTCAAATGCAATGATTTGTAATAATTAAGAATTACTTTAGACTAAAATAATACTTTATAAAGATTGATGAGATTCCAAAAAACAGTCTAGTTG
>VBVR01003453.1:0-17650 GCA_011638315.1 Tetramorium parvispinum
TTAAATGAAACTATAAAATATTGAAGAGGTACGATTTAGGAGACCGGTACGCATTCAGCAACTCTCCCCTATATTTTCCATGACAAAAAAGACATTATTCTACAACAATATTTTCTAAACAAAAAAACATATAAAATTTGTTTTTTTAAGAAATTACAAAAAAACATGGAATAAAATATTATCAGACACAATGATAAAATTAGTCCAATAAATGCAAAAAGCATTGTAAAATAGTAATCAAAGCAAAAAGTGCGCATATTGATGGATATTATTTAAAAGAATTAATAAATAATTTTTAATTAAATATTATTATATTATAGTCTAATCTACGAGCTTATCATGAAAAATAATTTTCATTAATAAATATTACTTTTTGCAAATGTAACTCTTTATCTTTTAAACTCTACAAGTTATTCGACAATTATGAGCAGTAGAGTACATGTTGGAGAAAATTAAAAAATCTCTAATTGTAAGCAAAATTAATTTTTAATTACTTTATTTTATTCTTTCAAAGATATACTTTTCTCTTTATACATCAAGATTAATAGTATTTATTTAAATTATTTAAAGAGGATAGAACCATTAATAATAATAAATTTAATTTTTAAATAATTCAAAACAAACATACATAGATGTATAAACAGAATCCGTTTTGTAAATAAACTAGAACGAATATGGATTTTCAAGGCATTGTATTTTCAAGGTTTAGAGCCGCGTATTTATGTGACATTAACAATTTAATAAAATCACGAATCATTTGCGTCAATATTTTTATACTTAATTTCTAAATTAAATATAGTAATTTTATTTTAATTATAAATGATATAAACCTTTTTTTTGTTTTCTGTCTGTAGGTCTATTAAAATCAGTTGAAATGCACAATTTTCCGGATCTAGAAAGAGATTGCCTCTGAAAATCTCGGCTTCACGAGACGCGTCTGTGCATTTATATACTACATTTACTAAATTACATATTCATCGGCACGTCTTACTTTCGCGATGTGACAATTGCAGGTTGGAAAACACAGTGATATCATCAATGATATATTCGATTGCGTCACTGCCAATCGAATATTTTGCCCAAGGATGCGATAAACTGTAATGATGCTGTCGAGTAAGTAATCGTTAATCTTTCAGTGCAAATATGAGATCCGAACGTTTTACGACGTTGTCGTTTCTCAAATGAGCAATTTGCTTATTTCACAATGCTTTATTCGCAAACTAAAAATAAGATTTCTTCACAACTGAGACATCAGTCGATATTATTGGCTTCTCCCTAGATTCTACTCTGTTAACAAGTGGTTACACGTGGACTCTGAAAACTGTGTACCGCAGACTCGACAAACTATATGGAGTTGAAAATTTTCATTAATATGCGTCATATTAGCGAGATTTTTAACTGAATTTAAAATATTTAATCTTCTCTTTCACAAAATTTTAATTCTAATCTTTAAATTCCAATTTTAAATATTTTTAAATTAATAAATACTTTTGATATTTTTAAAATGTTTTAAAATATTATTAGATATTTTTAAATATTTTTAAATTCTCACAAGTTGAAATTTTATTAAAGAAAATTTATTGAAAGAAGATTCGTTTATCTGCTTACATTTCGAAAGGTAAAATTTGCAAACTTTTCATGGTTGGCATATAATTAGAATTTAAAGAATATCGATGTCGTGATTTATGTTTTGCGTTTAAAAAATCGATTCTATAACCTTCGCGTGCCTTAAATGTCAACATGTTTAATTTGAAAATTACATCATATTAGCGGGACTTTTACTTGGATTAAAAGACAAACGGGATTTAAAGATGATATTATGTGGTTTGTTCACCCACGAAAGTACGTGAACGGCATTATCCCATCGCTACTCTCTGGTTTCCCGGGGTGGCCCCGGGCAAGCGTCATCGATCCACAACCCTCTTGCCATGCTCTATACAATCGCTTTTATTTCGTCGCTCGATGCATCCCGCGCTCTAAAAATTTCGATTCCAAATTCGAAAGCGGGGACACGCAAACGGTGTTCCGCGTTCATCATTACACGTAGCTGCGCACCTTCCGCTTGATAATAAAGAAATATTTTCCACCACGAAATTTCACACAGTAAAAGAAACGTCGACAGATGATTTTTGTTCTCCAAGTGTCATGGCATTAAAAGAAGCTTAAATCTGTCTCTGAAGCCGCGAAATTATAAGTAATATACAATATCAGGGAGTATATATACGTGCATTAAACTTCTCAACCTCGTAATCGCGATCGCATGTTGATCGAATCTCAATTCGCGCCGCACGCGTATTGCTTTCACGCATATCAGTTAGATCCATGTCGATCTACACGCAAGCGAAACACGCGATTAATTACTCGCGACGACGCGACGCGCCTGTCCTCAAATTTTGCCGACTAATCAGTCTTCGTGGCTTTCGACTTTTTATCGTGCAGACAAGCACATACTTGAAACTGATATTACAGATTTTGTAATAAACGAACGATTCCATCGCGATTTGAACAGTTAAATTATTTTGCGAGTATGTCTAATTGGAAATGCTTAAGGTACTTTTTGAGATTTTCTTCAAGATTACGTATAATGCGCCGCGAATAATTTATTTCTCTCAGAGTAAATTTCAATTTTAAACGCAGCCTCTTTTCTTCACACGTATACTTTTCTACTATATAATTTTCCACAAATAATGACTAATTTTAATATTTTATTTTTTCACGTTCCTTTGCTATTTAAACTTCATGATTATTTTTGTAACGTCGTTTTTTTAGTTTTGTTTTTTATTATACGGATTTAAATAATATTGAATTGAAACCAAAAATTAACATTAACATTGTTCAATTAACAAATCCGCGATAATAATATGTCTTAAAGGACTGTTAATTACAAATAGTTAATTAAATAGCAATTTGAAGCGACATTTCTAACGAACAAATAAGTCAACCTTGCTTACGTTATGATACAAGGAAAACGGATCGTAAAGAAAATAGCTTCCTGTAATGTTTACATCTGTAACGTATATTGTGTGTAAATAAACCCAAAATAAGATCGTAACGTTTAAATTCTAATTCTAATCCAAGTATAATTCTACCAATTTGATCGAGTTTTACTAGATTTATTATTTTCACACAACTCCCTCGAATTCTTGAAAAAAACTATAAATTTATAAAAATGTATATGTATAAAAACTATAAATTTCTGATGTGCGAAAATCTACGGATCGATAAATCCAATCTACGCAGAATCCGTGAAACGACGCAGACTCTGTTCACGTCACTCGCCGTAATTGTAACTACCACGTGGTGGTGTAACATATCGGAAGCTTGTAAGAAGCTCATAAGCTCGGAAAGCCTGAAGATTATGATAAAAAAGACGTGGAAAGTGGCCATAGGCCGGGAATTAATCCACTCGAATCAATTCTCGCCGAATATCATTGAATAAAGATATTATTTTCCTAAATGTCCACTTGAATGAACTACTTACTAATTGACTTATTATTTGAAAACTGAACACGACGAAACGACTCAACGAATGAACATTTCCGTCGACCGAACCGTTATTATTTATAGATATTGATAACTTTACCCGAACAACAGAACAAATGGAAAATAACGTGGCAATTGTAAATTACTGCCTACAATTGTAATTATCGCCTTCGCCTGCTGTTTAGCGAAAAGAGCAAATCAGCAAATCACTTGCTCGCAGTGTAATTGTCCGAATTTAATCATTTATACCTTGGAATAATTCTTTAGAATAATTAATATAATTACAGCTGTACGACGTTATGTCATTTACTTAAATTAATGATTCTTTATAACGCCGCGGCACAATCACGGTCCAATCACGTGGATTCTTCCTAGCGCCACGGGAGTGCGAAGGAAGACGAAGGGCGAATCTATTCTGCTTGGGACTTGGGATCTACTCACCGATATTGACAATCCTGATGCCCTCGTCCTCGAGGAATTTGAGGGCGACGGAGACGTTCTCCAACTTCTGCGAGCGGAAGGTGGGCCGCTGGTTGTGCTTGGGCAACCGCTTCTGCGAGAGCACCTCGATGAGGCTGACCAGCCGAAGACCGTCGGACAGGTCGCATTCCAGGTCGCCGATGTGCTTGTTCGCCACCTTCAGCCGCTCGTTGGCCCATCGCGTGAAGGTGTTCTGCTGGATCCGCTTCCACTGCGCGTCCTCGGCCAGCTCGCGCTCGAACATCTCGTCCTCCTCCTCCTCGCCGGAGTTCTCGCACTTAACTGACTTATCATTCTCATTCATTTTATCGGCTGGTCCGCTGCTACGGCTGCTACGCTCTCTCTCACGTACGAGGGTGGTGGGGGGTGGCGCGCCCCTATGTGTTGGTGCCTAAGAATGCACAGTGGTAGTAGTAGCGCGGGAGCTATCGGCTCGTCGCTGTGTGTTGGTGTGACTCGACAAGTAGCGATGGGCACAAGCTGTCGGCTCGGAATTGACTTGTTTGTTGATATACCAGCTGACCTTCGGATTCACGTGCAATTTTCATTTAGAGCTTTCAGTTTTAATCAATTCCGCGGTGAACTGAGCTGCCGTTTAATTAAATTCATTTGAAAACAATTAATGTGCTTTTACTATTTCTTGAAAACTGAGAGATGAAATCAATTTGATGAATTTGAGAAAAATCCATTTAATTGTTGTACATACACACGGCGCGGCGCGGCGCGGCGGCGTCAGAAGTGCCTTTACACATCAAGTTTATCTTTTTCTTTCCTTTCTTTATCCTTAATCTTTTATCCTCTTCTTAACGTTTCCTTAATGTTTATCCTTTTCTTAAGGAGGAAAGCAATAGACGGAAAACGACTCTGAACGCGATCAACTTGATGCGTAAAGGCATTATTGACGCCGTGTATAAAACGTGTATTCAGCAAACTATTAACATTATTTCGTGCACAAATAATTAATTCGACTAAACTACAAAGAACAATCTGAATTCTTCAAATTGTTAAAATCAAAGAGTAAACAATATAGTTGGGCTAACGTACACCAGCTGTACGTAATGTAGCAGAAACGCTGTTTTAATAAAATATATAATGTATTGAGTATTATTTTGTTTGTATTGTTCTTGAAATTGTCTTTGATAAAAAGTAGTTGGAACATTTATACGTTGTCCACCCATGTGTCTAATCGGTAATGAAAGAATTGTGTCCATCGCTAGCAGGAGCACGCACACCTGCGCAACCGGCAACCGTGGACGTCGGTGAACCTACCTGTACGTGTGCCGACGCGGCGCGGCGCGGCGCGGCGAATCGAACGCACCTTCCTCAGTATGGGTGCGTGCGCCTGTGTGCGGGATGCTAACGCGCGAGATCAGCTGGAGCGGTCTCCGTTTCCGTTGCGATCACTGCGTGATTACCAGCCTCGGAGTACCTCGGTATGACGTCAGACCGGGAGGTCTTCCTCGATAGCGTCGCCTTGTCGTCGTCGTCGTCGTCGTCGTCGTTGTTGCCTTGAGTTGCACCTTTTCAGGACACTCGCTCGTCCTGCTCGTTTCACCTGCATCGCGAAACGTGCCGTTAAAAGAATGTGCTGGCGATCGAGCTGGTCGAATGTGGAACACGCTGCGATGTGGAACGAGATCGATCATTAATTTTTCCATGTTCCCAGATGTATTATTTCCTACTTTATTCGGTAAAATAAAATAAGCAAGCGAGAAAAAGTATCAGCATGTACGTGGGCAAGTAAAGCCTGGCAAGTGAAATTGATTCAAATCCTAGTTTAGTCTCCTCGCCTCGATATTTTTACTGTCTTAGGCCGGTATTCATAAATAATCAGTTCTTATTTCAAGATCATCTTAAGTAATGACTTAATTGTCCTAATACGGCTATGTCATTGGTTTAAAACATGTTAAGACTATACTTAATAATATTTAAGATAATCTTAAATATAAGAACTGACAATGAGTATGAATACCGGCTATAGTGATAATCTTCCTGAAGGTATGTATGTATGTACATACATACATACATACATATAGCGTCAGAAAGCCTAGCCATATGAAATTGGCCGTGTTCAGAGTTTATCTTTTTCTGTTCAATATAGAAGGCAGTAGAAGAAAGAAGATAAACTCTGAATGCTACCAACTTTATGTGGAACTAGGAATTAGTGATTTAGTATCTAAAATGATTATACTCACTATAATAAGCGAGAATTGGAATTTTGCAAAAGGGGAAAATGGGAATCACTCGATCTAAAGAAAATTCTCAAAACCAATTTTCCCAGCAACTATAAAAGATTTTAATAGAGA
Organism: Tetramorium parvispinum; assembly: GCA_011638315.1. Classification (NCBI taxonomy): domain Eukaryota; kingdom Metazoa; phylum Arthropoda; class Insecta; order Hymenoptera; family Formicidae; genus Tetramorium; species Tetramorium parvispinum. Next base: position 6,270 of record VBVR01003453.1, read on the forward strand.
TCCGGGTTTCAGCGAGAAATCGATATAGTACTCTTCATTGATCAAAATGTCAGTTTCCGTTCCTTGGACGCAATTTTGATCGAGTCACACACACACACACACACACACACACACACACACACACACACACACACACACACACACACACACACACACACACACTCGTGAAAGAGCGTGGAATCGATCGGCTTCGCTCGAGTGATGATTCGCGCACGTGTTCGCGACTAAGTTGTCCAGCCTCAACACGATTTACGCGTTTGGCCTATCTATAAATAAAGTGGCTAATTATAAATAGCGACACATTCCGAGGAAATGGCCCGAGTGTCTTTTTTTGTTTACGCACGCCTTCTCTTCTGTATATTTATTATTAGTTTATTTAAATATCTTTCTCACACTGGAAAGCACTCAGATTTGGGTCGCGATGAAGAAAAAGGTCAAGTGTCTTGATTCATGGTGTCGATTTGAGGAATGAAATGATATATCACTATCGTTTTCATGCGGCCCGTTGAATTTTCTGCGTATAATAGAAAATTAATCGCAAGACGCACGTTAAATTACGAATCGCAGCGCACGGCGAGATGCCAAGTTATTTTTGGTACGCGCACGTATACGTGACTTTTTTCCAAGGTCTGATATTACATCCGAAAGATGAACTTTATAAGCGCGAACATTGTTGTCTGCGGATACTGGGCAGATAACATGATCAAAATTACCTTTTTACAAAGGGACGGTTTCGTTTACATCACGTCAAATTTAATTCGATTATAATGTAATTATAGATTTGCGATTAAAAAATTCGACATAATATAGGCATAAAATGCAGTTGGAGATTTAATGGAATTTTGGCCACCATAATAAAATGCTTAATTAAGAAATGCTTCCTCTTTAAAATTTAAGATTAAAGATTCTAGAGTAAAAATTTTTATGATTTAGAAACCATATTTTTATATAATCTACTTCTCCGATGCTTCTTACCTTATGATAATATTGTACTATCAAAAGAATTCACAACAATATACAATGTATTTATATCGTACGTTGTTATCTATAATTATCTGTGAAAGTTGTTACGAGATGACGCGATGATGCTAAAATATGATCTTTTTATCGAGGCACTCCAAAGCCAAGAAGGAGATTCGAGAAGGAGATTCGAGAAGGAGATTCGTACCACTCGAACATAGACCGATCAAGCTATCATCGAATTTAAAGATTTTCAGCATTTACTTCACATAAAAAAATCGCATTTTCTTGAATCACATTACACAAATAATGTATAAATATGTATAAATAAATTAAAAAATCGACATGAATTCATGATAATTATATGTTTCTCTAATTAAAATAAAAAATTAATCTGTATTATCAAATCATTCATCGGAATACTATAGTTTGATATTTTTCAATATATGATTATATCGATTAAAGATATTTTAATAATAATTAAAATGATTATTGTGTCAACGTGTCATTCGTGGTAAACCGTTTCTTTTATTATAATTACTTATATTTCCTTGTACAAATTTTTCAAAAATTTACTTTGCACAATCAGCGAAATATTAGTTATTTAAATATCAAGCAATTGTATATAAACTCGCGAAGAAAATGCAAAACTTAGGATGGAAGTTTTTTCGACAAGACTGTTTTTTCGACAAATTCTCGATATTCCGATAATCGAAAAAATAATCACACTCACAAACCCTCTTTTTGTTTAGACAAAATTTTCGTATATTATTCGTACGATCTCTCGACTGATTCTCTATCAGCAAAAAATTATCGGAGAGGAGCCGCGCGTCTATACAGATCTTCTTCGATTCGTTTAATTAAAACTCTTCCCGCACTTTTCTACGCAAGTGTGATGTATCAACTAGTTGTAATAAATTGTAAAATGCGACAAACAAATAGTGAATTGCGAGCAAGTCGTGGATAAATCGCGAATGAATCGCAAAGGGGAATCGTAAGAGAATCACGCGCGCAATCTCCCCAGCAATTAGATTTTATTGCAAAGCGACAGAACATCATTAGACTTCGAACTCTCGTGATATAGCGAAAGCAAAGGAACACTCTTTTACACGACTTAACGCGATTACTTTGATGTCTTTGAAATAATCGAGAAGCGATCAGCGGAAAGACGCACATTTTTCACTTCAGAATTATTTTCTTCACGTATAAAGAATCACCTGATCCTCATGAAAATTAAAACATTTACTTAAAATAATTAATTTTCAAGCCTTTCTAGATTTGCATATAACTGCATGAACATCTTTTTTTTAAAGCAAAACTAGTATCGAACTATCAGAGGTATGCTTTCGCCCCTTTAAATCTACCCTAGTAGCACTATTTATTAGCAATTGGTTAAATATCAGATTAAATATATTGGCATGCATAATATATTGGATCAATGTTGCCTAATATAAAGTCAATATTAATTATGTGCCAATAATGCACACTATAATTATATTAACGTTGGGTGAAAAATATTGAAATATTGATTTTGTGTTATGTGTCAATATTCAATGACTATATCTTACGTTATAAATACTGAATATAATTATTGAAATTCTTATGTTAAAAATATTAGTATATTTATGTTTTTACATATGGCAGAAAAGAATAACGTGATCTCTCACGGTAAATCATAAATTCGAAACTTTTTTTTCGTATTTTTCATGGACTCTATAATAATATAACATTAAAAAAATGAAAATATTAAAGATAACTTTATTGTTATAAAACATGCATAATATATTATATTAGTAATATATTAATGTATTATGAGGTATATATACAATAAGAATATAAAATGTACACTCTCTTATTAAAAATTTATATAAAAAGTTTTAATATTAAAAAAATATATATGTACTGATGCATTTCAAAGAAAAAAAATTAATAGATTTGTTGAAAAAACTTATTTTGCAATTTTGGCAAAGAAATAATGCAAAAAATTTTATCGTATCAATTTACTGTAATTGCGACCGAGTATAATAGCATCCTACTACTTTTTCATCATATGTATACTTAGATATTTAGATATAGTCTTTAGAGAGAGAGAGAGAGAGAAAGATTTGTCCTATATATATATATTTATTCCAAATATTATATCAGTTTAGAAATTAATAAGAATTAATAATCAACTATTTTTTAGTATAGAGATGTTGGCAATAGAAGATAACAAATTTAATTAAAGTTTTATTAATATTATTTGAATAAATAAATATATATATATATATATATATCGTCTAATACACTGAGAGCAGAGGGGGCTGTAAAAAACAGATAAGTCGCCTATCTTCACAATCACAAATGTGAACTAATAATAAGAATTAGTTTGCAGCCAATACCTATTGTCCCAATAATTTGTGCTATAGCAGGGCTATAGGGCTATAATCGATGCACACTACAGATATCATTTAAAATATAATTTAAATCAAATATAAATTATATAAAAATTATAAATTTTAATAAATTGAAAAAATAATTTAATTTATATAAAAAATATGAATTAAAGGAAAAGCTGTAGACCAAAACGAATGAATTGCGCAATAGAGACAAAAGAAATAAAATAAAAATATTAGAAAATAAATATAAATTTTATTTTCTAACAAAGAAAATTAAAGAATGATAATATATAGAATTTAAGAATGATAATATATAAAATGTTTCGATCTTTAAATGTTTGGCCAATGAATCTTAAAGGGGAACACTTTGAGCACTAGGAACGGTGTTACTGCCATTAACAATGAGCTCAAGTTACTCCGTCAAACTTGATAAATTGATTTATGTGATTGCCCGCCTCTTTCCAGGTCGCAACACTACAGCGATAATACAACACACTTATCAAATATAATATCGTAATAACAAATTCCGTGATAAATTTAATATACCTCCCAATAAAAGTTTACCGTGCATTTTAATCAGACATAGATATTTAAAGAGATATCACAAGATAAGTTTTAACACAAAAGACAACTAAATCTTTTTCTGTGGTAAAAAATTTAGTGCGTGCGCGCTGCATTTAAGCAGAAGATCTATTTCGGTCTAACGATCGTCGATATCGGAAAATAAAAACCCACAATAAAAACAACAATCTTTCAAATAGAACAAACTGATTAAACACTACAATGGAACACTCCGCCAAAAAGCCAAAACGACCACAAGTTGGTTTTTTAAGACGAGAATCGTCTTAAGAGCATCAATCATGTAACTTTTTCGTTAGGACGGAAACGTGAAAATTTTCGCAACGATTTTATTGGTTGGAATCCTAGAGTTTTCACGCGAAACTTTTCACTTTTTACGTTTCCGAAAATTATATGATCGATAACAATCGTTAATCGTCGATCGCTTTCAGATTTTGTCGCGAAAGGAAAAACCAAGCCAAGTTTGATTACTGCGTTCCGTTTTTTTTCTTTTTCTTTTTTTTTTACTTTTGCAGTCCGACGTCAAAGTTGAAAGTTAACTCACAATCGCGGGGTAACGCCGGCGCGAATCTTACATGCACACGAGAGGGAGGCGATCTCCCGGGATCGGCACGGTACGGCGGCGGTTCGCAGGCGATTACTGATGTTCACGCGGTCTGCGAACCGGGGAGTCGAACACGGCATCGAAAGAAGTTACTCGAATCCGTAAAGTTGTCCGAGAATAGTACACGCGCTCCCTCGCCGCCCTCTCCGGCCGAGGGGTAGGGAGTCTATATATATTTATATATATATATATACATATATACATATACGCGTAGAGGGAGGGAAGGTGGATCGTCCCCGGTCCCACTTTCCCTCTCGCGGATGCATCTCTGCGGGAGAAAGATTGTGTTTAAATTCGTACATACGCGAGAGAAACAAGGCGAGACGAGTCGCGGTTGGTCGCGCGCGGTCACCGGTCTCACCCGCTGGCTGGCCTGACACTGAAGAGAAAACTAAGACGGTCATTGTTACGCGATATTAAGTTCTTCTGCCCCTCCCCCTCTATGTGGTTTCAGCGGTCGCCACCGAGTTCCTTTCTGAAGAAAATAAGCGGCGGATAATTTGTCTATTATTTTTTTCAGAACTGTCTCAAATACAGAATGTTTGAAGAAACGCAAATGTCTTGAAAGATGTTTGAACGATTGGAGAAAATTTCAATATCTGATGGATGAACTGTGTTTGAGATTTTGGGATGAAGCTATATGGAAACTGATGCTGTCGGAAAATATTTATCATCTAAGATATAATCTAGCTAATTGCAAAGCAAAACAGGAAAGATTGTAAGCGGAAAATCATGCGACAGAACAAAAACGGATGGAAATTAAAAAAAAAAATAGAAAGCTCTTATGCTCTAAAACATATTCTTAACGGGATTTCGCTAAGTTAGCACATTTGAGCTTCTTTCATTATGTAGTACACAATGCAGAATTTAGATAATTGAAAAATGACACTGTGCGACAAATGTAAACTTATTTTTTAAAAATGAATTTCTAAAAAAAAAATAGAAAATTTTTGTCTCCAGAATACATTCTTAATTAAGCTTCTGTCATTAGATACAAGATACAAAATTTAAATAATTGATTGATTGAAAAATGACAATCGTGCGACAAATATGAACTTGTTTCAGAACAGATTCTTAATGGAATTTCTCCAAGTTAGCGCGTGTAAGCTTTATTCATTAGATATTATAGTAAAATGAATGAATTCGTTGGGGTCATAGTAGTAACTTATCCATAAAAAATGAAAAATTTTAATCGTGTTTGACAATAAAAAGAAAATATCAGAAATGAATTCCTTGCTCTAAAAAAAAAGTCCTCGGGTATGAAGTTTTCATACCCGAGGACTTATTTTAATCATTTCTTTTTGACTTAATTATTTAATTTCTGCCTCTTGTATTTAATTAATAAAAGAAGCTTAAATGATGTGCATCGACATGCGTTAACACCGTGCCGAAAGGTATTCGTGGTCTGTTACAGTCACGTCGTCGGGATCTTATGCTAAAAATCATTGTCCATATATGGACCGCTCTCTCTCTCTCAACCGAGCACCATACGCTCGAAGCGAGTTATCGCTTCTACCTGACGAAAGAGTTTCTACTTATAAAGACGCGGAGACCATACATGGGCGAAAAGTCGATTGCGTGTTCATACGCGGCTATTGCTCCTCCTTTCGCGATGCCACGCGACTGGCGAGCCTTGAACACAGGAGTGTATCGATCTTCGATACATTCGAGACAAAGGTTACTCGCTTCGGCAGAATTTAATTTCAGAAGATTTAATTAACTCTCAAGTATCTCTCAATGACGGCAAGTTAGCACGGATGATTGAATATGACATAAAATCACAGCCTCATTTGGACTTTGTCCTCGATCTAATATTGCCTAATATTACTTGCATCTAACAGTAACAATGAAAAAGTGTGTGAATTGAAAATATTACAAATATTTAAACGTAAAAAAAATGTGATTAAAATATGCAACAAAAGTGTAGAAGACATAAATTAGAAACATGAAAATGAACTCTCCCTTGTTATATATGTATGTACATACATTCTTTCGATACTTGAAACTTGTCGAGTTTTGTTATATAGATTTCAGTTAAATCCTATAGTTGACATAAAAATTGTGCAGGAGACTTAAAGCATAAATAACAAAGTTAAAAGAAAAATAAAAACTAAGAATTTTTATTAAAGAGATTTAAAAATATATATTTATTTTCTTTCTCAATATAAATCATCAATTTCAATTCTAACGAAAATAAAAATTAATTTATTTACAATGTAATTACAAAACTGAAAAAAAGCATATAAAACGTATATATATCGGACGTATACATGTATTGTATATGTATATATACATGCAGCAGCAATTCCACAATGTCACTAGACATAATTACGGCTAACTGCTTGTCCTGCATTAATATTTTATTAAATTTAATTACGGCTTACAAAAACAAATCATATAATGGCATAACAAATTAATCACGCAAATTTAAATCAAATAATAAAAAACGGAAATCTTACATCATTTATCGTTTGAATTAACTGTGAAATAAATATTAAGAAACCACTCGAGACTAAATCAGAACCTATATCTGCATTCACTATCACTCATAGAATTCATATAGATTCATAAACATTAAAAGCCTCAATCAGTGATTTAAATTACACAACACAATGATATACATTCCGATCTCGTTTTAATAGATCTCGTTTGAAAGAGTTTCAAAATTCTAGTGACAATGCAATTCTATCTCCTTATAGAATAGCAGGAAGTGCTATTTATAATCTTGGAGATATTAATCCAATATTAATAGAAGCACAATCGGAATGTATTTGCCATTATGAATTATGACTGAATCAAAGATACTCGTAAAGTTCAACAATAATACATAACAGTACGCAGCATTTTAGACGCGTACTTGAGCGTATACAACTATGCAAATCATATGATACACAAATTAATCGATAACAATATTCATACGGAACATTCTATTAGAAAAAAGTTGTTTGTAAACAATTCCCTACCCCAAGTTGTTCGTGTAAAATTTTTTTTACATTAAAACCACGGATTTACAGTCTTAAATAAGTATGAGTCGATAGTATACCGTCATACTGATAGGATTATGCTTTTACAGAAATTACCGCTTTTTTCGCCGCCTCATCCAAATTATTCGCTGTAAGAATGGGCAATCCAGATTCGGACAAAACTTTTTTAGCTTCTGTCACATTAGTACCTAAGAAATAAATAAATCATTAAAAAATACTTGAAATTTATTTATAAATTGTATTACAAGAATACAAATATGAAAACAAATAATTAGAAACAAATCATAAAGTTTAGAGGATTTATAAATGGTAAAAACAATAAGACTTGAGCTGATAAAAAAAAGGAGATTGAGGTATCTTACCTTCTAATCTTACTACAAGTGGTATTTTAAGACCTAAATTTCGAGACGCTGCGATAATTCCTTTCGCTATCGTTACACAATTTACGATGCCCCCAAAAACGTTAACGAGAATGACTTTGACTTTTGGATCTGATGAAAAATAAGAAATTCGTTTGCATTTCATATTTTTGTCTAAATTGTTACGCGTAATTTGTGTTACGTACCTTCACTGAGTATTCTAAACGCCTGGAAAACTTGATCTTCCTTCACATTGCCACCAACATCCAAGAAATTAGCTGGTGTTCCTCCATTCAACTTAATAATGTCCATTGTAGCCATGGCTAGGCCAGCTCCATTTACTACATGCAAACGTAAAAATATATTCTTATTTGCGTCAACTGATTATATCATTCGTATATACATTATCTCTCTCTCTCTCACAGTTGTATTATAATACACCATTATGTAACATCGTTATTTCATAATTCTCTATTTACTTATTTGTTTAACTATCAAGTGTCAGGAATAAAAAAAATGCTAAGCAGCATATTTTTACGCTTCTTCTACTTAAAGTCAAAATTGCTTAAGTAAAATTTTAAACTATAATTTTATATTCACTTTTAATAAATTGAACTTAAATACTTTAATTACAAAATCTATGAAGGTCGCTTCGAAACTAATGTCTCCTACTTATTTTCACGACAACAGATATGAGAAACATAATAATCATTGGATAGAGCAAGACTTAAAATTATTTTTTCATAATTAAATTTGATCAAATTCATTAAATATGATAATTAATTACGAAAGTAATTCATTACTCATCACTCTATAGTAACACAAAATAATTTTAGTTTTGTAACTCAAGACCGCTCTGTTCAACAATGTTATCACACTCTTTATATTCATGTAGTTAGTATGAAAATAAATAGGACGCATTGTGAAAATTATGGTAGGAGTAGTTTGAATACACCATGCCTGTAATGGTATTTTTTAACAATACAATCACACTGCATTAAATTGGTTCTTAAATGGTCCGCAGTTAATTTGTTTAGTTGAAAAATATTAGCAATAAAATATACTCTACCTAGACATCCTATATTACCATCCATCCCAATATAATTCAAGTTAAAGCGTGACGCGTCCACTTCTCTGGGATCTTTCTCACTGTTGTCTTCCAAAGCGAATAGGTCTCCCTGTCTAAACTGGGCATTATCGTCGAACGCAATTTTTGCGTCTACCGCTACCACTTGCTTGTCCGTTGTTTCCACCAATGGATTTATCTCAACCTGCAGGGCGTCAATATCCACAAATAATTTCCACAAGTTTTTCAACTCGTACATGGCTTTCTTGAGTATATCAGTATCGGAGAATCCGAGAAAGACGCACACATCCTTTGCTATTTCGTCGTCGATCCCGTGATAAATATCCAGTGGAACGGTTTTGATCTGCTCGGGATGTTTCTCCGCGACTGCCTCGATGTCCATCCCACCTGCAGGAGACGCTATCAGAACCGGACCGTTGTGCTGACGATCCATAAGAATGCAGACGTAGGTCTCGCGGGCGATATCCACTGATTCAGCTATCATAATTTTCTGCACCAGTATACCGTCCTTGGAAGTTTGTTTAGTGATGAGTCGATGACCTAACATATTCTTCACATAATTTGCAACGGCATTACGGCTATTAAAAGGGAAAAAAAAGAGAACCAAACTAAAATACTTATGTTTGTTTAAAAAATGTAAATAAATTACGTGCTCCACCTCTTTGGTTAGGTTGAACATGAAAGGGAATAAAACGCTATTATCTTTCTGAAGTGTCATGAAAATGAGATTTTATTTGTGTGAAAAAAAAGTTTCTTTGATTTATGTGATGATTTTAATATCAAGATTTTTGAAGTTGTTGAATCCAGAAATATTATATCAGAATTTCCAAATTCAAAATCCATCTTAGTTATTTGGAGAACAAATTATGATGATAATTTATTCAACAAGAAATGAAATGTTCTTAAAAAAAGAAATTAAATTATATCGACGCTTACTCTTTGGTAAGATGCACACCTCCCTTAAACCCGTTATCAAACCAGCCTTTGCCACGGCCACCAGCTAAGACTTGAGCCTTAATAACAAATTCGTCAGCGTCTGCAAGAAACAGAAAGCTATAAAGTAGACAGTTATTTATATATATATACATATATATATATATATATATATATATATATTTCTGCGTGTGCGTGTTAATATACCACCAATGTATTAATATTAATTTTATATTATTATTAATAAATTAACAAATGTAGGCATAATTGGTGCAATGCTACACATGTGCCTAAAAGAGTATGGAACGTGATATATGTGTAACCGTGAGCTCTTTTAACACACATACATAGAAAAAACAGCCCGAGACACTTACGTAGCTTGTCCAGGGCGGAGTTCGTTTTGGTTAGATCGTCGACGATAGCAAAGTTCTGCACCGACACGCCGGAGTCGCGCAAGAGTTCTTTGCTTTGGTACTCCAGTAGATTCAAGTGCCTTGCGTAGGACGGTTGGACGGTCTCCGCGCTCCTACCGAGCAGCCGCGCCAAGCGCATTGAGCGGCCGAGCACTCGCAGCATGGTTAATGATGGTTAACCTCCGACCGAATGAGAGAAAAGGGAAGACTGTTGATCGGCAGTCCGGCAAGCATGGGCGAGCACTGCGAGTGGCGACTTTAGACTATGACCTCTTTGCGATTGATGTCGCTCTATCTCGACACATTCGTACTACCTACTTCGCTACGAGATAATCAGCCGGCTATCGCACACTATCGGCTGACCATCACGCATAATTGATTAGTATAGTATGGCCACGGTCTTGCATACAGCTACAGGTCTGGAAACTTGGCCGTTTTTTAGTGGTGGGGGTAGTCTCATTTCTGACTGTGACTTCGATAGTTCTCCGTGCGGTCACATATATCGTTGCGATCGAGGGATGTTCAGCGGCGCATGTGCAGTTCTTTTATTGAAGAGGGACAAATACATGTACACGATAAAATATTAATTCAAAGCAAATAATTTATTCTTTTATCTTATCAACATAATGTTTTGCATTTTTTAGCTTCCTAAATTTTTTCTTATTTTTAAGTATTTCATACGCTTTTTAATATAAAGTATCTTTATACCTTTCATTATAATATTTATTTATTCGTTTCTTTAATATAAACGTTTAAAATATTTAAAATATTTTAAAATGTTTTATTCGTGTTTTTAAAAAAGGAAATAAAGGGATAAAAAGAAGTTCATTCGAATGTTCATTATCATACAAAGCATTAACCATTCCTCTGAGTAACGGTGATGACTGAATAACCTTTTGAACCGGTGATGACTGAATAACCTTTTGAACTTGTATTTGCAGCTTTTACAATTTCTCTTAGCATCATTTTTTGAGAGCTAGGAATGTCAAAAGTTGAGCACTTTTCGTTCAAAGATTCAGATGTCAAAACAGCAATTTCTATTTGCTTATGATGCAGCCGATGCAGCGCGTTTTACAGTAATGTT
>VBVR01003454.1:0-17647 GCA_011638315.1 Tetramorium parvispinum
TAATTATAATCTATGCATTATAGTTTATAAAATTACTTAATAATTATTTTTAAATCTTATAATTATTACAGCTTCTTTTTTTCTAACTGGATTATTGACTAAACAAATTATCATCTGTTGAGAACATTTCGTTTCATAATTTTTAATAAATTTACAATTATTCCAATCAATAAATTTTGCTCAAATAAAATTAAGATTAAAAACTCTCATGTATGTATATCTTTACACAGAAATTTATTTTACAAGAAAATAGAGTACAGAAATATAAAAAATAAATTTGTGTATTTATTTTTTTATTGCTTTGACAATTTTATATGCTTGTTAAATTATTTCAATAGCTTTGACAATTTTATATGCTTGTTAAACTTTTTCAATAGTTTAACAAGCATATAAAATTGTCAAAGCTATTGAAATAGTTTAACAAGCATATAAAATTTATTTTACAAGAAATGGAATATTTCAATAGTTTAACAAGCATATAAAATTGTCAAATGAATGATATGAATCTCGGTAAAGTCTACTCAGATTTCAATCGTCAAAAGGGATAGGATACCGTGTTGTGGTATCGGGTGACAAAAAATCAATAAAAGGTTACATCCCCATTTCTATAGAAATGTCTACGTTATTGTTATAACCTATATATTAATTTCTTTTATATTAGAAAACAAGTCTCTGCATATATAATAATGTTTTAAACAACAATTTTTTTATCAAGTTATTAAAATTCACAGATGGATAAAATATACTAAATATACTCATATACAGGTTGATACAGCTTCGATCAGATGTCACCACTTTTACTATTCTCGTTTGTATTTGAAATAATTGAAATCTCAAATCTTGGAATCTTATCATGCATAAACAATTATAATATCTCTAGTACTTTTATCTTCTGATTAAGACTATAAATAAAATTCAAATATCTCGAGGATATTATTTTGCACAGTATAGTATCGCGTATGAAAATGTTTTAAGGTCTTATAAATCAATTTCGAAAGAATTCATCAAACTTTACTTGTATTACTGATATCTTAATTTTACATATTTTAAATCTTTTATTTCTTTATCAAACATCGAATCTTGAAAGATTCTATAGTTATCTTATGTAACAATGTATAATTTATTTTGTATTATATACAGTATATACAAATCAACACACATGAAATGAAGAAATACTATTTTCCTGTTACGTTGCATTATCTCACTTTATTATATCCATTTTTACTTACAGGTTCAGCAGTTAAGTATCATTTATACATCAGGACGCGCATCATTATGTATATATGTATGTGCACCTTCGTGCATGGCTCGCATATAGAGATGCAATGTAAATAAAAATCGATTTCTACTTGATAACATCTATGTCACAATTTCACATTCGAACCTTAAAGATTTATTCACATATACATTAATTTGAATTGCCAATTTGCAGTAGACATTTGACGTTATACGTGGCGAATATATTTCTAAATATCAATCATATACTCACAATCAGCGCATGCCGTATTATTCTAAAAGTTGTTTATAATGCATTTGTATAATTGTCACATAATACACATTGTATTGTTGATAAATTATATACCTGTAAGAAATAAGCTGAATGCCAGGGAGATAATAAAGTAATCGAGATTTAAAAAAAAGTATAAAGAGGATTTTAAAAATCAAAATTATCGGACAAAGAGAATATAATGTCAATGATTTAGTAACAATTATACATATTCAATTATTTATGCAATTCCTGTTTATAGAAAACACTTCAAATATTATATAATTATCAAAGTAATTTTCTGTCCGGCATGTATATTATAAATTAGCACAAATAATAGGATATTGAAATATTCCGAATACATCTTCAATTATATTTCTTTATTAATATTCACGTGCGCGCAACATAACATTCATTTTAATTTTAATTTCAACAGGAATTGTTTTCACGAAACGTGAAAGGAATTCGGGGCATATTTTAATCCATAAAAATAAATAGCAGCAAATTATGCAACAAAACTTATTCGCATCATGTGAATTGTTTACAGATGAAGAATTTGTTATTTAAATTTTCTATGTAGAATTAAATTGATCGAGCATGAAATGTACATTAATCATACATTTTCCAACCCGTCGCGCACAATTTTGATGATCGTCGTTTCACGGATCTACAGGGAGTAATCTATAATGAAAGCATGACCGTGTCGAGAGAGAAATGAAACGCGCAAATGTATAGATGTATGTATATATATATATATATATATATATGTACTTTCTCCAGGATCGCTGATTTAGACAATATGCTTTATATATGGTTTCACATAGGCTCCACGCGGCTATTTTTATTACCTGCACTTCTTTTAATCATGCTATTGACTAAAGCTAATTATATTTATTCGCTAGATATTGTACCGTCTACCGGTCTTCCTTCCCTTTTTAGAGCTAAGCAACCTTTACTGCCTATCCATTATTACACTAGGTTTATATGCATATTTGTATACACGCTACATGGCGCCCGCTTAATAAGTTAGTTGTTTTTTTTTCTCTACAAAGTCTGTTATCTCTGTACAATAAGCGCACCGCTACTTGTGCCCGCACTTATCATATGTTTAAATATAACTTACATATCATACAGAGAGAGAGAAAGAGAGAGAGAGAGAGAGAGAGAGAGAGAGGGAGAGAAAAAAGTCTACTACATTAGAGCTGCGACGTATCGTTTCCTTCTCGATCAGTTAAGCTGATCTTTGGACTTAAATCTTATTAAGCGGAATATCGTTTACACTGTTATGTCATCGCGTCAAATCGTATCGAAGAATCCGGCGTTCACAGAAGTATTTTGATGCAAGTTGATTCTTTTTTTTTATTGACAAAGCACAGTAATCATTTTATACGTTATTATTCTACTACTAATTATAATAACGCCAATATATTACATTCTAGATAGCCAAGACACAAAAGCGGAACGTTCCTTTTCGTTATTGATTATTATCGCGACCATCATTCTTTTTTCATATTCTCCAACGAGAAATTATTATCGCGTTATCATTCTACTCTTGCATGCAGCAGCATACGCGTGAAGAAACAAGCGTATCCCGAAATTAAATCTAGAAAAGCAATAATGTAAACGTATTGCTAATTTATTCAAGCGTCACTTACAATTAACGATACAAATTAATCGTAAATTGTGAATTTACAAGTAAATGGTTTACATGTCAGGAGCAGAATCTCAAATTGGTTTTGAAACGCTCTATTAGTGAACTCCCGCGGATTAACGGGACATTTCAATTAGGTCTGCCATTTTTATGTTAAGATAACTTTAACATCTAAAACGTATATAACTGATTTAAATAGATTATTTAAATATTTAGCGTAATGAAGAAACAGGATAAAACTCTCTCACTATTGGCAGTGAATTTCGGAAGATATTCAAAGTGCCAAAATGTCCCCGTAACGATTTCTCAATGCCATACCGTTCGTGCCTGTCCTTACTTATTTCTCGGAACACTTTGTACTTTCTGTGGAAGAACATGACGCGTTTCTTGCGATAAGATGTTGCAACAGAATTGTCAGATGAAAGCGGGCAAAGCGATCGCATACGTATCAAATTATATATTATAAAGATAGAAAACTATACGATAAAGTCTATAATACAATAAAAAATTTGCTACTTCCGATCAACTAAAAATGATATTTGCTTATTGGACGTACCTTTTAATCTCACATGTTAGAGCTATGGGACGTAGAAATAAGAATACAACAGGAAAGAAGAAAATGTGCATCTTGCAAGGATCAAACTGACATGAGTTCATTAAATTAGTCACCTTTTCTGTCTTAATTTCGTAGCACATAACAAGTTTACAGTTCTAAAGTTTGTGAATTATTTAGACTGACAAAATGCCAGAATTTTAATAATATATCTAATTGAGAGCTGTCCTTAAGGTTCTAAGGTATATTAATAATATTCAATTAAATATATATTGTCATTTTTCTTCAAAATGTGCATTGATTTAATTAAAAAGTAATTAGATGAGAAAAGAAAGTTAACTTTTCGTTTAACAACCTTTATGTTTGATTGATAGTTTGATTGATGCAATAGACGTTGTATATAAATATCATTGATTATATATACGTTTCACGTGAATAAAATGATGATAGAGGTGATAATTTGAAATGGTAATGAGAAATGACAATTTATCTTTCGGGATATAGAGCTCTTGTATATAATATAAATATAAAAATGTAAATCTCTCCATTTCGTTCACTTGCTTCCTCAAGTGCTAATTAATTTATTAACTATTTATCGCTTTTATACCGCAAGCATTGCAGCTATTTTCAATTATATATTTTTGATAAATTAGTTCTACTAATTAACAGGAATTATAATTTTGATTTCCTGCAATTGCGTATATACGCTGCGTATGTGGATGTATTTGATTCAACCGCAAACAAGGATAATGGAGGTAATACCTTTATGAATGTTATTAAAATGTAACGAGATATGTGGATACGAATTATTTGTTACAATTTGTGTCCATATGCATTTTGTTCATAATTTGCAGTAATCGCGAGATATACATGCATTTGATATAAAAATGTAAATGGAATAAAAAAATTAGGCGTTGTTGAAAACAAAATATTTTCAAAGATAAGCGATATTGAAACGAAGCTTCGTGATGCCACAAGTTATAATCACAGTCTGCTAGTAACTTCAAATAATTGTTCACACCTATGACACAATAATTGCTGCGTATATATACACGACAAACTTGTTGATTAAAATGTAATATAATATAACAAATAAACACCTATACATACATATACAATATGTGTAAAAAATATACGTATATAAAATGGTTAATACTAATGACAAGTAAATCAAGATTTATAATTAAATAAGAAATAATTATTCAAACAAAAATAATTGCTTAAGCAGTAAAATTAAATTAATTAAAGTAGTAAATATTCAAATATTTATTAGGACAAGAAAGATTCTCCGCGTGTCGGTATAGATGTGAACATAACGCCAGGAAACATCAATCAGACATCGATGGAAGCTCGTTTGTGAGAAGAGTACCAGGTGTCAGAAAATTCGAAGAGAAAAGGCCTGCTTATTAGGCCATCTCAAGGCAGTGTATATTTTGATCCACGATCGAAAGCCATAAGAAAATCGTCAATTGTCCGGTACTTCAATGAAGGCGAGCTACCTCAAGCTGATTCGTTGTTTGTAGAAATAAAGAGACAGTACGTTAAATAACCCGTGAAACATTTGAGATACGCCAGGGATTAATAATGGAAAAACGCGAAAACGCTCCACGATTACTGCGTAGACAACAAGAACGAGACGGTCCTTTATTCGAAGCGACTGGCGCTTTACAACATACAGCCGGTTCTTTATTCACCAAACGACTGATATTTCTCATTATAGTACAGCCGGATACCAGTGTCTTATTATTACTTAATATCTTTCACTTTTCGTCTTTCGTGATGAACGATGCTCCCTCGTTCGGCTTACGTTAAATTACGCTTACTATATTAAATTATGTAATTACTACTTTAACCATAACGCGCGCGTTTCTCCACGCAGCGTTAAATCTTACAAGCTCTCTCTACGGTACGGACCAGTTGTTAGGAATGCATCTCCGGTTTAGCATAGCATTTATTATTATGGTATACACATAATATGTAATTGCCTAAGACTACATACATTTGTTATACGCGCGCGTCCTGGTCACATAAACTTTAACAAATATTCACACATGTGTACAGCGTATGTACATACGAGTATAACTGACTTTCGATCGGCTCAAGTGCGTTATTATGTACAAAAGGCGCGTAACATCTGACTTCAACGGCGAGTCTTAAAATATTATTCTCATTTTATTATTGTCCGAGTTCACCACAGTTACGACAAGTGAGTGTAATTCGGTATTAAATATGGAAGGCCATCTTCTCCGCGAAAAAAAAAAGAAAAGAGAAGAAAAAGAAAAAACCGTCGTCCGTGTCGCTTACGCTTAAGCTACGTTATTAAAACGGAGCGTTCCGCCGAACGACCCGCGGGATTTTACGTCATATGAAAATCACCCCTCAGTAGCCTGGTGAAGGTCTTCTTGAATTGCTGATTCGCCAGGGCATAGCAGAAAGGATTCATGGGGCTGTTGGCGTAGCACAGAAAGTATGAGAACATGAAGAGGTGCTCGTTCGTGCACGGCGGATTCGCGCAGAATCCTTCTACTAGTGCTAATACGTGATAAGGTGTCCAGCAAGCGACGAACGCCCCGAGAATGAAGGATATCGTGCGGAAAGCCTTGCGCGCCCTATTCTCCGTCCGCGACTTCTGCCGGCCTACCGTGAGGTCCTTCTTCTGCGTTTTGGCCTTCAATCGTTTTCCGATAGACTTGACGAAATCGCGCCGGGAACCGCTTTGTTCCGCGTCCGACGTCTCCTTCTTCTTCTTCGACTGGCTCTTCGTTTCCTGGCTATTCGTGCCGGCCGAGGTCGTCGGCACTATGCTGCTGGACGATGAGTTCTGCGGCAGGTTACTGCTCGCCTTGGTGGGTTGATCCGTCGTGCTGTTAGACAATTCCATCGGCATTACCGCGGTCGTGGTGACCACCGTCGTCATCGGCTGATGCCGCTTCGACCCGCCGGCGTTGACGGTGACCTCCGTGTGTACTTTGCTGATGGTGGGCGACGTCTGCGACGCGACGTTCGACTGATGGGTGATGAAGACGCGCGGCGGATGCGTTTGACTCGATGCGTTGGACATCGCAGGTAGATGATGCTGATTTTGCTTGTTCTGGGCGATTTGAACGAGCTGACTGCCACCGGCTTGCTGCGCCGTCGCTCGGATAAGAGCGGTCTGCAGCAGGCTGGTCGTCACGCCAGCCGTCATGGCGTTACCCAAAACGGGCGATGGGGGTGCCGTCGACAATGGATTCGCCAGGCTGCAGGAGAAGGAAGACGGTGGACTCTCGTAAGAGGGGCTGGGCAAGATGATGGAGCTCTCGTCCATGTATCGTAAATCACCGCCGTCCAGACCGGTGAGAATGTCGTAAGTGCCATGACCGTGGGAGCGTACGATCAACGATCTGGGCCTGTCGGTTGACGAGGATGTTGTCGGGCTGTCCGACGACACCGGCGGGCTACTCTGGAACTGCATGGGCGGCGGGATGATGTTCTGTTGACTGTTGCCGATGGACGCTCGCTTGAGCGGTGCGGGCGGCGTCACCTCTATCGAGACGATCGACGACTGCTGATGATTGCCGCCGGCGTCGTCGTTCGACTTCAAGGATTGCTCCGGAGTTAACGTCCGGCTGCTGGACTTGTCAGGCTCGGCGGGATTGTCGGTGTCCAGAAGACTGAGCTCCTGTATCTTCGGCAGTGTTTGAGCTTTCTGCGTCGCTACGTCGCGCGTAGGACTCACCGGCAGCAGTTTCCTTGCCGTTGGCACACTTAGCTCGACCTTGATCGGTACGATACCATTCAGACGGCCGTTAGTGGCGAAAACCTGAAGAGCGCCGGACTGGGCCATCAGACCCGCCAGCGAGGATCGCTTTCTGATGTTGGTATTGCTTTGCTGCGTGGTACCGGGAGTGGTACTCTCCTCGTCGGAATCGAAGGCGGGACTGCTGGAGCGTTCAGACTTTTCGGTCTCCGCCACCGTGATAGTCGCGGAGACTTGGTTCTTGCCCGCGGAATCCGGCGCGGTCGCGCCGTCGCTCATCTTCATGACCGCTTTCTGCGCGGCGGTCCCGGTAGCAGCGTCCATCCCGGCGACACTGTCGTCCATCGCGGTGGCCCCGATCCTCGGCTTGTCCTGGCTCAACAGGGTGCTCTGCGTCTTCGAAATACCTATACCGGCGGCGCGACCGGCCATACCGGACATCGCGCCGGCGCTCAGCGCGACCATCGATTGCATCTTGCGCTGCTTGGCCTCGCTTTTCTTCTGCATGTCATAGGCGGTTTTGTATATGCCGCCGTAGAGGATGAAGAGAACGATCAGCGTTGTCCAATAATATCCTATTATCAGCGCCGTATTGAATACCGGATCCTTGAGGAACTGCACGGCGCACTGGCCTGGATTTAGATCTCTGTAGCCGATAAAGTGCTCCCAGCCGAAGATGCTGATAAAAAACAGCAGCGCCGGGATGATCCAGGTAATGGTCACCATCCAGATTACGCGCTGCTTCGTCCGCCAGCTGCGATACTGAGCGGCTATCTTCACCGAGCAGAAGCGATCGATCGTGATCAGGAGAACAGTGTACTGGGACACAAGGCATACCGTATAGTCCACTGACAGCCATAGATCGCAGAGGAGAGGTCCCAGATTCCAATATCCCATTAACACGTAGACTGTGTAGAACGGCATCGACACGGTGCCTGCACAACAATTACGTCGTTACTTGTATAGAGTCGGCTTCTGTTGCCACGTGTATCTGATTACTCGTATTCTGCATTCAGACAGACCTCATGATAACCAAATTATACATCTGTATGATTATCATCGCGATGAATACAGAGGGATCCGTTCATAACGGAGGGATTTGCATTAGAAATACTGTCATACGTAAGCTAGCCCCTATCAACATCCCATCAAAGAAAGGATAAGGCGAATCGAAATATAATTTGATGCAAACTGTACTGTAATTAAACTGTAGTTAAATCAATATACCGAAAATGAAATGTACGAAATTAATACAAATTTTAATATTTCGCTGTAAAAAAATATATTCGTTTCTAACGATACTTGTATAATCCATTATCAATAATGTTTTAGTTTTAGTTTTTATAAAAGTTATTCAAGATATAAAATTACTTAATATTAACGCATGAAATAATAACATCAAAAATGTTTAATAGAATTCTGAAAAATTATAAATCTCTAAAAAAAACTCTCTATTGGTAGATTTTTTTAATAGACTGATTAACATTAAAAATTACAATATTATGAAATCATAATTATTGTAATAAATTATACAATTATTAAATTAATGATTTCTAAAAATTTCTTTGTAAATATAAATTTATAGAAATATTGTCTTTATCTTTAAATATTATCGATAAAAATTTTTATTCTTGGTACGGTTGTATCGTATGATATGATTTTAATATACCAGAACAAATTTAAATTACAAATATGATATCATTTTTATGGAACGGCTCAACGTTTACTGAAGGGGGAGACGAAAATGGAATACGGAAATTTTGTTAGGACTTACCGATAAGCATATCAGTGGCAGCTAATGACGCGATGAAATAGTTGCTCGGTTGCCTGATGGCCCTATCTACGATGAATGCCAGAAGAACGAGGATGTTACCGCCGATAGTTAGCAGTATGCATATCGCCAGGCAGATAGCAATCAGTACGGTCTGCCAGAGCGTAAATGGTGGCAAAACGGGCACCAGAGATTCATCTGTTTGGTAGACATAAAGCTTTATCAGCAAATGACACATGTGACATGACGTTAATACGGAGACGTCTATTAATGCATATTAATGGACTTAACATTCTACTTGAATAAAAAGTGTTTGCAGAATTCGAAAAAAAAACAACAAAGGATAATCATATAATTTCGCAACAGAATGTACATACAATTTACACAGGCAATTCGTAATGTTTGTATTCTTGCTCTGCAAGTCGTACGATTGTACGGCTTAATTTCAATTACATTACCTGACGTCGGCGAGGTCGTTGCGTTTCCAAAAGTCGAGGTATTCGTCGCGTTTGTTGGGAACCAGTCGGGCAGAAGTTCCGCGTATTCACCGCTGTTCCAGCGCGGGTCATCCGGGTCAGGCCATGTTCCATTTAGCTGGGTACATTCTGCTGTCAAAATCTGGTTATACACGAATCGACATAGGCGCTCCCGTTGTCTCTTCAGCTTCCTAAGAACAATGGAGAAATTTCTTTTTTTTTAACTATTCATTGTAAAATGTGAAAATCGGACGGTGTGCCGGAAGTCAATGGGCGAATAAATGAAAAATCCATTACGATGAACATTCCTCGCTAATTAGTATGAAGTAATACGAATACGGCCGCTTTTATGGAAATAAATAGCGCTCGCATGAGATACCGCCACTTCGAAATTTTTCTACGTACGTGACTGTAAGACAATAGAGCAAATCTAGGCTAATGATATTCCTCCAAATAAGGGATTAAGCATTTACGCAATTACAGGCGGGAGATGAAATCGCGGATTAATTCCATTTGTGAGCGACTGCTATTTCTATCCACGCGTGTAAATTACATTTTACTCATAAAGAGAAGTTCGATAGTTCGATGAATCACAATGTTCCTATTCCTTCGCCGTGGCTGCATGTTTGTTACCATCGAAGAAAATGTGACACCGGTATTTCCTGATTCTCCACACAGCGACATACACGGCCCTACTCTCCGGAGCGTCGCTATAGTGACGACACGAGAAACGAGTCAAAGGCTGAATACACCGGGCGCACAATGAGCTTGAAATAAGCATGAATGGAACCACATTCAACCCCCGCACCGGTCTCATCGCCGGTAGACAAAAAGCGACAGGGTATGCCTTAAAGAGGGTGAACCCGTTTTTAAATCATTCAAGTAGTCGAGTGGAACCTCGCACAATCTGAAATTATGGGCGATAGTCTGCTTTCCTATAATTCAAGGACTCAATGGCTTTGAATCACCTACTATCAAACAATTCTTATCAATATTGCATCACTTTAACGCGAATCGCACGCTATTAATTGTCCTTTATTCATTCTCTCACAAGCATTTTTGTAATAAATTTTAACACCATTATTGTAATTTTCTTTATTCGAATATTTATTTATTTTACAAATATATTAAAATATATTCTTTTACAAATCACAGAGTTATTTGAAACCTTTCTCTTGCAATTTTGTTCGATATAATTTTATATTATTTGTAAATAAATATATATATATATACATAAATTGCACACATAAAAATAGCGACTTTACTTGACAGTTGATACTAAAATAATGCAAACACTCCATGCATGAGCTGCCAATGCAGTTCCGGATACCCTATTATGTGTTTGAATGAGAAATCTAATTCCAGCTTAGCGAGTCGTTTCAGCGAGGAGAACACGAGTCACAGATTATCGCTTCTAAAGTTCGACTGCACTGGAGTTCTCATGGAGGATAAAGCCGTTTAAGTATACGATCCGTGATACGCCCCCGATTTTCGTGCTTTCTTCAACGTCAAAGAAATTCTCGGCATTCAATGTCGACAAGCGTTATATCACCATAGAACACGGGTGGCACAATGCACGAGTAAGTTTGCATGATTCACACAATGAGGACGGTGAATATTTTCAACCGTACGCGTTACATCATAATTGTGCTAATAGAATCATCATTTTATTTTTACAGACCCAGGTAGAACAAGATCACAAAGAGATCACATAAAATAATATCTCCAAATGACTCCAAAATGTCCAAAATTATTATGTCATTTTATCATTGCATTAGCATTATTTCGATGTCAATATGATGTCATTATAATTTTTGTTCTATCTGGGGATGTACATATTAATTTTTAATATACGTTAATTTTCTCATTTGACATTATTGGCCCTTAAATTCATAAGAAACTGATTGCTAGGCCATTTTTCATAAAACAATTGTAGGTTTAGAAAATCGAATTATACGAGTTTAAGGGATGACGCGTGGCTTTGTGCTAACGCGAGGGATTAGTAACGGTAAGGTCCTGGGTTTATATTCCAGTGGTTCCTTATCCCGCATACATCCCACTTTTAGCGGAAAGTCACAGATGAACTTTTTAAGTCTGGGTGACATTAGAGATTATAATACCTAGCTGCCCATCTTATACTACTACTTACATGTTTCAAAGTAAGATGAGATTATTGTAATTTATTAAAATTAATATGATTAATCATTATGAATTATACTGAGAAATTTTTCAATATTTAACATCGATATTTAAATTGAAAATATTTATTTGTGCAAACATAAAAATTTACAGAAACGGTTTTCTTTTAATTTCCATTCTACGTTTAATTCTATTTTCAGTAAATTTTATAAATTAATGAATCTTAAGTTAACATTATTACGATGGTATATCTCAAGTATAAGTATCTGAGGAATCGCGAGAATAAAGAATGAGGCATGAGAGCTTTTGTTTCCCCAGAGTAAATACTTGTTCTCGTTATTCGTGAGCATCCTTCTTGTATGGCTCTACCGTGAAATCATTCGTAAATACTTGTCCTCGTTATTGCTGTACAAATTTCACGAAGCTATTGTGAAACCATCCATAAAAAAGAACCGACCACTTGTAATTATCTGAAAATCCAGTCGTTCCGTTCACATAAAAAGAATTGGGAAAAGCCTTGTTGTAATAATAGAAAGCGAAACTTTTATTCAGTGAAAAAAAAAAGAAAGTTTCATATCATGCTAATTTAACCACAAATTTTATCAGTTATAATATGGAATGTTTGCGCAAACAACTTCAGAAAAACTCGTTGAAAAAATACTAGGAGAACTGTGGTTTAATTAATTGGGAATTAATATTTTAACATAACAATCCGTAACTTCAACTAAGAAACATGTACGTAAAACCTGCTTCAAACTTTATTTTAATGATGAATTGCTGTTATTATAATTATCATGCAATATTATTACATCGAGTTTCTTACTTTGCGAGAAGCATATCCGTTTAACTGCTTAACAATTTAAATTGTGAATAAAAACGTGCTTAATTTCATGAAATCAAATTACGAACTGATTTGCCAGCTTAAATCGTGCAATGTAATGAAAAAACTTGTAATTCAATGTTCACGTTCACATCTCCTCTCTAACTGTGCGAGCTAACTCGGTCTAATATAAAATGACGTAAACTACAGCAGCTACTTCCTGTCATTTGCGTAAGCACGTACTACCAACATTTTAGAAAGTTTTTTTTTTATCACACGAGAGGACAAAAACAGCAAGAAAAAGGCAAAGGGCGTTACAAGACGAGAGATATATACAGATGGTGGATTATAAGACACAAGGGGGAATTCAGCTCGCTAGAAGGATATCCCTTCTGAACCATCACACACAAAGCTCCGCCTTATTAACGCTAAAAATATCTATTTTATATCAGGCAGACAACAGTGTATGTATCCCACATTATTTTAAAAATATACAATTTATATTCATATGCTTTTAAAGCATCAAAAATGCAAATAAAATTTGCATTAATAATGCAAAAATATTTGAGAAAACTAATACGTGAATATCTAGGGAACTTGGATCAAAACAAGTAAGAGAAACAAATACAGAATCGACAACGCCAATTAGATTGGATAATTCAGCTGCTAAAAGAGCAACCAGATTTCTAGGTTTAATAAAAGAATATTTGATTGACTTCTGTAATTCGGAAGATAAGAGATTAGAAAATATGATGACATAAAAATATACGTAACATATGTCGATTGTTCGTAAAGAATTTCAAGACTTTTTACTTATGGAAATAATAATACTGACTTTAAAGACAGAGAGTACGACGTTCTGACGTCACATCCTTCGAGCATTTGCCTTGAAAGGTAAAAAACAGAAGCATTTGCTCTATTTTATTCATGCGATCCATTGTCCCCGCTACATTCGTTGAGT
Organism: Tetramorium parvispinum; assembly: GCA_011638315.1. Lineage (NCBI taxonomy): Eukaryota > Metazoa > Arthropoda > Insecta > Hymenoptera > Formicidae > Tetramorium > Tetramorium parvispinum. Next base: position 13,597 of record VBVR01003454.1, read on the forward strand.
GCGACTTGTCAGCCCGCACCAGCTACACGACAGTATCTTGCCAGTCGAATGGACACTGAGCCGGTGTATCGAATCGCGTGGACATTCGTTAACACCGTGGCGCAATAACGCTCAGTGACAGAATGTGTTGTGTGCACGTCCCTTTTAGGTGTGCGCGGAAGCTGGTTTCGCCTGTGTACATGTGTGCCGAGAGAGAGAGAGAAAGAGAGAGAGAGAGAGAGGGTGGCAAAGGGTGGAAAGCTATACAAGCCCTGGTGAGCAGAGGATCATCGCCGTGGAATGGCATGATCATACGGACGGATGGAAGGGCCGCGCTGGAAGGAGAAAGGCTGAGAGGACGGCTGAAAGAGAGGAGCGAATAAAAAGTTGGACCGCATTGTAAGCGGGAAAAAATTACGAGGAAGGAGATGGCGGAGCAGGAATACGGAATGACGCCGAGCGACGGCAACAAGTACTCGATTGGCATCGTTCTAGTGTATCGTATAAATACTAGCGAGAGACTCGGTTTAACGAACCAGCCTAGATTCGCGGTTTGTCAAATCGACCTGATTCGCAATAAAAAAAAAATGCATATAATAGAGAAATTCTCGACGAGCAATTCAAGATTCGAAGGTACAAATGATGCGATATATTTTTCAGCTACTTTTAAATTACACTTTATCGCAATAGGATATAGAATATTTCATTTATAATTACAAGATTATTAAAAACTCATTAAAAACTAAAGTAAAATACTTTGATTACTTGAACATAATTTTCATTAATATCGAAAAACTTCAAATTAATCAAAGAATGTTTATATAAAATCTCGTACTTATACTTTCGATATTCTCTAATTATTTCTCAAGAAACATCTTTTACACTTTCTTGCGTTGGTGCAACAATTTTTCTGAAAATCATTTCTCGTCTAACGTATCACTGCTTTTGTTAATACAATTTTCAATTGACTACTGACAATTCACCCCTGAGGATCGACAACAGCACTGCGTTTGTGGTTCCATGACTATATGCTTTCTTCGCCATATGTTTGCAATCGCCTCTGGGAAAACCTTATTTTTATTTTCTGGCCGAGTTGCTGAATGGAACGTTTCAAAAGGCTTCCCCATCCTCCTCACCAGACACAAAATACATAACCCATAGCTGCAGGCTAATATTGGGCGCAGATAGCGTTATTTCCTCTCAATAGTACATCTCCAAGTGACATGGTTTTCTTTAAGTCCTCTTGTACATCCTCTTCATGGTTGAAGTAACTTCAAATCAATTTTGAAGAGAGCATACAGATATTTGCAAGAATCAAATCATTTTACGCGTAATATAAAAGAATAATAATCATGTGCTCTGGAGAAGAATGCTGATTTCCTGATGCGCCACGCTTTTATCTCTTCCTCGGAAAAGGCTTCCTTTCATTTTTCCTTTCAAAGCCATGATCTCTCTGACAATTCTTTTAATATTGTTATAGAAGATCCTTCTTAATATAATTTGATATATTTGCAGTGTACATATCAAATGATACAAAGAACTTAAAAGATAGATGCTGTGTATTTAGAGAATATCTTTCAAAGTAAATCATGAAATGTAAAAGTATGTTCTCGTTTCTTCTCCTTCTTATACTCTTTCATATGAATCATTATTACTTTTTGCTACTGACGTTACGCGATAACATATCGTATGACTATAATTTTCCGAAACATAATTTAAATCCTTTAATGATGAAAATATATCGAAATTTCGAGATTAATATGATGTGATAATAATAACACGATGTATTAATTGCCACAGTTTCGCTCATTAATTGAATTAATTATATATTTACGTAATCAAGTAAACTATCCACTCGTCCGCACATGCGCTATTCTTGGAGAGTATTTTTGTATAATATAAATCTCCGTAATAACGTCACATGACTTCTCCCCAAAACATATACATTCTTTCTTTATATTTTTGTTTTGTCCTCTTTTGCTGTTTACTCTCTCGTCAGCTTGCACTACCAGTAGATACGTAAGTCCGTAGATTAAAGTGGTAGAACTTGGCTACAGCTTCCACGAAATTACACCTTGTAACGATAAAGAGAAACAGGTCTTCTCAGGAGTCGCCGGAGACTCTCAACTTTTCGAAAGTTTTCTCCTCTACAAAGATTCGCTCGTAATGTTTGGACTAAACTTTTGACAATGCACGATCTAATCAACTTGATTTTGTATAGTAAAATCTTCCATGGCACTCTTTTTCGTGTAAACATTATCCTTAGAAATGATGATTCTTCATTTCTTCACCGAGAGCTTCGACCGAAAACATGTATTATATGGCGACATATTTACTATTTAGAGCAAGAAATAATGATTCGCACCTTATGGTGCTGCTTAATTATCAAGCGCTTGCGAAAGTTTAATGTGGGGAGTAGAGATCAAATCGGATTTACACTTTGGCAGAGGGCGAACGCGGTTCCATAAATATGGGCAGGATACGTTACGGCGGCAAACGTGTTACGACATCGTGGGATGATAGCGTTGCTGCGGTGATGTAGCAGACTGCGAAGGGGAATCTCTCGATCGCCTCGGGGGAATTGAACGAATCTATTTAATAACTCTCGCTGACGTACGTGAGCGCGCGCGGGCACGATCGCCCTCGGCGTGGTACTGAAACCGCCGGATAAACCAACCCCAATGGCGCTCGAAAAGCAAATCGCAGCCCCTGTGGTTACATCCGTCGTCACAGCAATCGCGCTGTACTTATGCAACTTTGCCGCGGCAGTTACACACATCTGTACATCTGTCACGTTTCAATAATATTCGCGCGAGATGAAAAATACAAATTTTTGCGTCCGTTAGGCAGAATGCAAATTTTTCCATTAGACGCGATGCCGTCTTCAACCGTGGTATTAACTTCATTTAGCTGATTTAGCGACATAAATCCTATATTTATTTTTAATTCTCCGTTGACCGCGTCAAAATTTGAGACACGAGTAGTCGAGTGGGATGTAGGAAACACCCATATTAATTATTCATAAAGAATGAAAATTTTTTAAATTAATTTTTTATTATTAATTTTTATTATTTTTATTATCAATTTGTACATTTATAAACAGGATAGATATTTATCGATACAGTTTATTACAATTAATTTTTGAAGAAAGCAGCATTGAAATTGAAAAATTTTAAATGTAGTAATAAAATAAAATCTCCGGATTGTACACAGCCCAACACGCGCAACGAAGGATTAATAATAATTATAGTACAACGGAGAGATAAGATTTGCCGTTGAACGATTCAAAGGAACGGACGATTTTCGGTAATGCTGGCTTATAATCTACTCCTTTTTCGATAAATCGCTCCACATCGGCTGGATAAACAAAGGAGTCTATTATCTACATAATAGGATTCCGATAAGAACTTTAATACGCTGGTATTATGAACTACCGGAGCCTGTAAAATGGTGGATTAAAATTGCAGAGAACGAGCGTCGGATCACTAAGAGAGAAGGAGGATTAAGAAAGTAGGCTCAAGCAGGCATGACCTTGAGCAAGTTTTCGAAGCAATATATCAAACAATAAGTTGGACGTTATATCTTCCTAAACGATATATCTGAGACCATCTTGTAAAGCATAATATAATCGTTGGGTGGATTACTAAATAAACGTTTAAAAGTACTTTGCATATCTTTATGAAAATTAGTATTCAAAATAAAAAACAGTAAAAAAAATGGGTAATATATAAAGAATATTTCTGCTGTCATTATCATTTTATAGAAATCATAAATGCATCGGTTTGAGTTTATTGCAAAAATGGATATAATGTTCGGTATAATATCATTTAATGTCGCACAGTTATGGCTTGATTATAAATCAAACGGAACATTAATAAAAGAGCTATCAATGTGATTGCATAAGTTCACTGAAAAAAAATCCAATAAAAATATTCACCGTATTAATGAAAATTTATTAAAATTGGTTCAATGAAATTATTTTATTATCACAAAGATTTAGATTTTATAAAAGAATAATTTGAGTTATCAACTATTACTAAAATTCATTATAATAATAAATATGTACATTTGC
>VBVR01003455.1:0-17644 GCA_011638315.1 Tetramorium parvispinum
TATAATCAGATACGTTACTAAAAGTTTTTTAAATTAAATTATTATTAAGTTTTTAAATAATTTTATATAACTTTATTATTAACATTTGTTGCATTTACTCTTTTGTAATTATATCGAATCAATTTTATTTGGATAAGATGTGTTTCATCAAGACGATGATTAGATGATAACATTTAAATAATAGTGCTGTTATTTAACTGTCCAAGTAAGAGACTGAAGTTAAGAGATGACATAGTGGCAATTAAATATGAATTTTTACCAAATTGATACGGGATCTGATTGTTCATAATTGATCCAAATTTGTCCATGAATAATTGTTTTTTTATCCACTTTGTAAAAATGCTAAATTGCCAGCCAAAAAATGATACATTGCCAGATGTGATAAAGTGATGAATTTTATGATTCTAATATCAACTCCGATATGCTTTACAACGTACCTTTGCATATGATGTTTCGCAAAGCCGTCCCTTTCCTAACGATCCGAAAAGTATGTATATTAGAAGTAAAGCACGACAAAGTATTATAAGTCAATTCTATTCTAGTGTCGAAATGAAACACGAAGCATATGTTACGAACGGTGCTTAACAATATTTACTAACGTCATCGCAATGCATTCAAAGTGCTAAATAAGTGAAATCAGGATTTGTCGGTCGATACGGTAAATATCATACACATTACGCAGATCACTTTCTGAGGCTGTATATTATGTTAAGACGGCGTCGACGACGCCTATTTTTACCGCGGAACCGCGTCTGCAGCTGTCGAATCACGGGCCATTATAAATCCCGCACTAGTCGCGGCAGGTCGTTTCGTCATTTTCAATGTTTTTTTCTCAAAGAGAGATATGGTTAATCACGTTGTAGTCATCAGAAGTTCTCAACAAAATTTCTCTCAAGCGTTCTATTTTCGTAATCGTTTCGACGAGATCGCATCATGTCGGATCCTTCGATGATTAGAGCATAAAATCCGGGCGCCCTGGGCGACCTGGGTGGTAACATGAGCCGTGATTTTATTGCTGTTTCTGAAAGACGATCATTCTTTCTTCTTCGTTCATCGATTTCTCTCATGCTCGTGTTCTGACAAATCCGAAATTTTATGGTGCACAAAATTCGTAGGGCGAAAGATTTGTGTGATACGCTCCGATTTATCGATAATACAAGGTAAACCAAACCCTGTCATCGTTGTTTGCAATATTTAAATATAGTCATTAAATAAATACTATTGCGATATTATCAAATATCTGACAAGTCACATTAGCATTAACAAAAGTTTTAACAAAACTTATGAAAAGGGATTTCAAAATGCTCCTTTATTTCATATTGTTAATTACATTTATTAGTTTAATCTCTCATTCACACATTCAATAATAAATTTTATATTATAACGGCAGATAAAATTTATATCAAAAAGTACAGCTTAACAATAAAAAAAAAAATAGAAAAATTTAATTGGAAAATAACAAAATATACAATGTCGCATGACTGTGCATTAGAGCGCCGTATTTAGACAGTAAAGCAAAAATGAGGGAAAGCAATGATGAGTTGAAGCGTTAATAATCCATTAAACTCTTTCCCTTGCACGTATTCAGGGTATTATTGTTATCTTTTGAGATTGATTGTGAATTATACGGGGTCGACGGATAAAGGAAGAAATATCGATGATCGAATTATCAAAGACCGTTAGTTCTCTTGACTAATAATTAGTCTCTCTAAATGGCAGTCTGCTTTCTTATCTTATTCTTTTCCAATTCGTTAACTAATCTCATCGAAGACGTTAAGATCGTAACACTAATAGCTTTTCGCGATTCTGGATAAGACAATTCGTTTATGTGAGTGGACACTACGCGACAAGAAAGTCTCAATGTCAAGGTTCTTGAGAAGAATAAATGGAAGTGAACTCGGATAAGTCGTAAGAAGGCGATCGTGGTGAGCCGAGTCTACGATAATCCGCTTTTAACTTCTCGGAGGCTCTTGGAGCGAGAGCTCCAAGATTCTCGTGAATTACCATCGATGTTTCCGATTGCTAGCAAGAGGGGATTATGTGCATCGATACGAGGGCTTTATCTGAGAAAATTAAATGTGAACATTAAAGAGAGAGAGAGAGATAATAAAAAATAAATAATTACTTCAAATTTAACATTCAGTTTAATTAATATTTTTATGTGATTTCTAGAAATTTTTTTATAGAAACTTTTGAGATAAAAAGCGTATAATTAATCTGAAAATAAAGCATACATGAGAGATGTGATAAACATAAAATCTGAACGGTCAGTTATTTAATACGCTTTTAAACATGTTAATAATATTATATATACAAAATCTTTATTCCATTTTTCTCATGTGTAAATTATCATTAATAAATGAAAGAGAATTAACTATTTGATTTGCATATTTATCGATGTTCTCTTATGGTACACCGTTTTTAATTTTATCCATGCAAAGGAAAGAGTGAAGATACGAAAATAGATGCATAATTGATGTAGAACAGAAGAATTAAGGTAGATAGAGACAAGATAGTTAAGAAAGGGGCGAGAGAATTGCGAAGGATAGGTCGTAATTCTCAAAAGAAGGAACATAAATCATTTAGTTAAATTGCCACCGAATTGTTGAGCACTTGTCTTCACCATAAAATAAAAAAAGATAACTCGAGTAATGAACAGCTTTCGAGTGTTCGTTGTTCGCTCGCCAAAGACTCCGTTCTCGATCAACGTGTGTAACGAGCCAGAAAGTCGATACGGCTCTTTGAGACGCGTGATATATGTGTTTGGCTAAGTGACAGAGTTCTTTTGAACTATATAGTTATATCTCCTAAGACCAGCAATTATGTGAATGTCGTTTGATATTGTTTCAAGAACTTAAAAAAGTTAATTCTTATACTATTATAATATAAAATAAGGTTTTGTATATAAGATAACTTATAAGGTTTTTAGAACTATTTATAGCAAAGATAAAAATAAATATCGATAGGACGGTTTATTTTATATCTGAACTGAATTATAGAGACACATAGACTGCGATATTTTTATTAGTATAAAATATAGGGAGCTTTAAATAACATTTTGTAAAGTCTATGTTATAGAGAGTTATAAGCCTTTTATATCTCAACAATGATATATTTTTAATTTTGGACAATAGTATTGTGGCGGTCGCACCGCTGCTCTCACGAAAATTTAAAAATTAATTTTATATAAACCGAAATACATATCCACGAAAAGTGGAATAGATCGGTAGCACAGGTAGCAAATTCCTGGATCGCCGGTATTCCGGAGATCGTTGCCGACCTTCGCGGAACATAATAACAAATACGGGGAACAATTGGAAGATTCGAGAGGGGCACAGTGCTCTGAGAGATACGAGCCGAGCCGGAAAGAATTCGAGAGCATGTCTCTCGGACTCCGTTAGGTCGTGTGTGCGAAAATTAGAATATTGCTTAAAACGGACTTAGATTCTCACCGCGAATTCGAAGTCGTTTTGCTCGACGCCCGATGTATCGGATACGAATAAAGACTGTAGATTATCACGTATATAGACATTATATCTTATTTTTTCTATTCATTTCCTTTCTCATTATCCTTGCGCGCGACTATTACTTAATATTATTTTTATCTTTGCTGTAAATAGTTCTAAAAACCTTATAAGTTATCTTATATATAAAACCTTATTATATATTATAATAGTATAAGCATTAACCTTTTTAAGTTCTTGAAACAATATCAAACGACATTCACATAATTACTGGTCTTAGGAGATATAACTATTAAAGTATAATTAATATTATGCTATTAAATAATTAGTTTTTCAGAAGCAATTGTGATTAATTTTATTGATGACATTCATTAGTAAAATGGATTATCAAAAATTCACAGAATAACCAATATTAATTACCGTTTGTATCTCATAAGACATTGGCATTAATATCATAAGGGAATGAAGAAAGAGTGTTCACTCAAAGTCATCATTTGTTTCTCTGGGATTTATAAGTATCTAGGATTTATAAGATGTATTTATGTATTTGTCCAGTAGTCCTTCATGCCTCCAGACGGCTTTCGTCTAAAATTATGTTGGTTGAACCTTCATAATATGAAAAATCTTAGAAATTCGTTATCACGAATGAAAGGATTATAGCGATAAACTGGCATGCGGTCATATCGATTCATCAAAATAAATCCAACCAATAATTATCTAATAATTTATCATACAGTTAAATATTTTATCTTATCTTGACTGTGACAGCTAAGATTAAAAGGATTATCCATGAAATATTTTGATAGAAATATTTGATGATAAATTAATTAAAGTTAATATTTTCTTAGTAAGGTGTTATTTTTATTGCTTTTTATCAATTTTAAATATCTTTATATTAAAAATTCTAGAATTAAAATTTTAAATAAATTTTGTTCAATTTTAAATTATTTTAGCAATTTTTCTATATTTAAGATCGCAGTCAATGCTATCGTATGAAGGTATTTCTGTTTCATTTTTTATTATAACCAAAATATTCCGGCAAATGGTTGTGTACAAATCCATGGCTGGCAAAGCAGTTTCCTTCCAAAGTCCTCTGGAAATAAGATTATCTGATCCAGATAAACTGGCGCGTACATTTCACCAGTCAGAAAATCGTACTTAGATATAATATAATATAGACATACTATAATATAGTATGTCTATATTATATTATGTGTAACACTTTAATATAATATAGATATACTATATTTTATTGAAAGATTATTATTGGTTATATACATTAAATCAGTGAAGACATTTATTTTTAATTTGTGAGATTATTAGAGAAACTGCTACATATAATCGTAACATATGAAATAGATTAGCATAATTTACAACATAAAAAATTTATCAACGACTTCTAACTAGAAGTAATTTAGCCGTTCAATGCAATATAAAATACGGTGACCTAATTTTAGAATTCTAATTGTTTTTGAAGAATGAAAAACGTTGGCATCAATATGATAAGTTTTTGATTTCTGTTGGTGACAGGATGATAGAGTCAAATCTCTGTCTCTTTTTTGCACGCATATCTTATATTCGCGAATAGTGGAACGTTTTTCTAGCACGGGTTCCCTTGGCTTTCTCTCTTTAAAATAGGCGATGCCCTTCTGACAGAAGGTTTAGATTTATTCATCCGATGACGAAGGGGAGCCCGTTGGAACCCTCGAAAGATATGTCATTTCTCTGGTGGAAAAAATTATTGCATGTCCTCAATATTACTATCAAAATACTAATATTATAGCTTTTCCGATAAAAGTGTCAAATTCACGGTCAGTTCATAAATTTGCTTACAAGTATCTTAATGGATAAATCTTTCATTTTTATCTTTAAAAAATATTATAATCTTCTAAAATAATTTCAAAAGTTATAAGAATAAAGATAAATATTTCAAAATTTGTTGTGCCAGAAACAATAATTATATTAGATGTTCTAATTGTTAAATCTGAAATTATTTTAATTCACTATATTGTATGTATCTATATATTGTAGTTATTTATGATTGCTACACAAATTGATCGAGTATATTGAATACTTACAATGTTCTGAATTTCATTTAGATTTATCAACATACAAAAGCATATCTATTCGTTATCAGTAGCTTTCTTATTGAGATTGACATTGCAAAATGTCGCATTCAAAAAAATTGATTCTCATCTGAAATTTAAGTTAAAATTTAAACGAGAGTCACTTTGTTAATTGTCTATAAATACATATAGAGCTTGTATATTACATTTTGTGACGGAACAAATACATGCAAATGATCGACTTGTTGCGCTTCTGCTCATTTATTCGTTGTAACCGTTTAGTCACGTTTTGGTTTCATTTCCACGCATTTCACTCAGGAAAATATATTCTATTCGCACTATTGTACATACAACTAATTTATGTGTGAGCTAATTATTATATTCAATATTATGATTACCGCAATAATTGTTTACACAATTCATTATTTTAAGTTAACTTTCTAATAATTGTGATTTTTGTTAACTAAATACAAAGAGACAAGTTAAGATTATTGAGCAATTTCATTAAATACTTAGAATAATGTGCGTTTATGCTTAAATTAATAAATCTTTTAATTGCACGGTTTATTTATGCATGTTTTTCTATTATTAATTTTTAGTAAAAACTTTTAGTAAAATTTTTCAAATAATAAATAAATGAATTTAATAGATGGTTGGATCGATTTGAAGCGAATGTCACTAGATATAACTCATTTAAACTATTTTAAAATATTTTTTTGAAATATCTATGTGACGAAATCAAGTATAAGATCAATTTGGATAATTGAATTTTATCGGACGATGCAATGAAATAAATGCCCGATTCTGTACAAAAACTTATTTCTTGGTTGTCGATAGAAAATTAGATCCTCGTACGTGACTGCAATATTGTATTGCCGATCGATATAAGAAGCATGCTGCATATGTTGTACTTGACAAATTTTTTCAGTACAATACTGAACTTAAACACATAATTAAATTACAAATCAAACCAATTTTTTCATCATCAGATTTATTTTATTTATTAAAATTTACTTATTATTTTCCGTTTTTAATATAACATAAAGATGCGCGAAGGATGCAAAGTTTAAAGTATAGTAATATTAATTATGATATTTATTATGCGATTACATAACAAACATTCGTAAATTATAATAAAATTGTAATAAAATATTTGTGTTATCACATAATAGCCTTCTTACAGAAAGATAATTTTTCTTGAATATTATGTTGTTATCTTGTAGAATTTTCTATATATGTATTTTTGTTTTAACAAAATTTTCTATTCTTAAAATAAATTTTTTTCTGCCTCTTTCCGTATTTTCCGTTTTCTCTTGCTTAACATTCGCGAACAATTTATTTCGAACATATTTAAAATTGATTTGTATATAGAAGAAATTGATCTCATGTTGATTCGTAGCACTGACAGATATATTTCCGAGTCACTAATAAATTCTCATTAGTTCTGCGAGGAGACATATTGTTTCGATGAAGTGTTAAAGATTCAGTATTAAAGCCTTGATGCGAATATAATTGAAAAAAAAATGTGAGTATATGCATGGAAAGTACATATTCAAAGTGTAAGGTCCAAATAACCGAAACATAATTTGCAGATCTTTGATGCCGTAATAATGGCGAGCGATAATAATGATCACCAACGTATGTTAGCAATATTCATGAAAAAATTAAATTCTGTTTGCAAATTCAATTACGTTGTACGAAATAGTTTGAATGAGCGCGCGTATAATTACTTTAAAATCAATTACGTGATAATTGCAGCTATGCTCTCGGTCGTCTGCGGGCGTAATTAAGGTTGCTATAAATAAGAACGAATTATAAAGAATATCATATCTCTTTTTATTTACTATTTTCCATTTTTTCGTGTCATAAAATTGAAAGAATGTTAAAAACTGTTCTAAAACGTCTACGTTTAGAAAAATAGTATTAAGAAATAATTTTACTTTTTTTTATTTATTACAGATATACTTACGTAATAAAAGTAAAAAGTTTAATTTTGTTTAAATAATGATTTTCATTTTCAGTATATTTGACAGCGTTAAATCAATGCTAAAATTTATAGTATTAATAATGTTAATAAGAAACTTATGCATGAGGCTCTTTCGCGTCGCGTGTAAACGTGACGAATGTCGACATTCACGGCGAACGTATCCGTCCGGGAACAATATTTTTTGGCAGGCAACGTGCAAGCCGTTAAACTCATTGCAAACCGAAGGATTTACGGATGCGATTTCCGCGCAATGGTACACGTCTGGTACGCATTTCCAGCAACAGGAATATTCGCGACAGATAGACAAACGGGCGCACGTAGAGAGAGAGAGAGAGAGAGAGAGAAGGAGAAAGACAAAACAAGAAGTACGAAAGGTCGACGTCTTTTTTACGGGACTAGTCTTGAGTCGCAGTGGACAATTTCGGGGCGACATTCTACGGAGAGCGTAAAGCGTTTCTCGATTACAATTGCGGTAACGACGTCCACCGAGAAAGCGATCTCCAGAGATAACTGAATCCCCTTAGACATCGGAGTGGTCTTGTATTTTCGTATCGAACATCGTCTCGATTATATTTCGAAACTAATCCACGCAGGAGAATGAAACTTGTTGTTTTAAGCAAAGAACTTTTCTCATCATGATAATGAACAAATAAATGAAAAGTAATAATCAGATTAATATAAAGAGACTTATAATGAACATTTCAAGTCTGTCAGACTGGCTAATATTTCTTTATTGTGTCTTATTCTTGTTTTGTGTGTCTTATTCTGTTTTGTGTGTCTTATTCTTAATATTTCAATTTAAATTAAAATTTCACGTGCACATATGATATAATCATTTATGTAATATAATAAAGCACATTTTATCTCGAGGCTATTCGAATGTTGCGTATGCAAGCACAGGCAATGAGTTATTGATGATGCGATAATAATGTTCATGCGCAATCCGTCTTTGAAGTGCTCGAGCAAAGGTACCTATATGAACGCATCAAGGTTGTTTGCAAACCATTATATTTTACCGACAACGGAATACCGGTCTTTGAATGCGAGTACGCATTACACAACGCGGAGAAGATTGATGGCACATCAGGCTAGTTTTCGGTAGTCATATGCTGGTATATTGTACTCAATTTTTAGAGATATATTTATGTATGCTTCTCAAAAGTATAACATTGTTGGCAGTTTCGTCAACTTAATGTTTAAAATCACATTTCATAAAATATAAACATCGTCGAAATAGTATAAAATTTTTCGAAATAAAGTTAAATTTGCTTTTATTGACAACAAAGTTTTATTACAATAAAATTTCATTCTATCGCGCGTTTCTTTTCTTATAAATTTTTTATACCTTCTCGCGCGAGATATTTTTGTAAAATCGGGATTAACGGCGTCTCGGGTTATTTTATTTCTCGATATAAAAAATATTTCGGTCTATCTCGTATGTATGCAACGCAAGAAGCGGGAAGACACATTTTCGCGCGTGATTCGTTTATGTGCGGCGGTATTTTTGCGTGGCTCGTAATTTCATTATTTTACGAGGTACGATTTGCGAGTTGAAAAATGGCTTGCGACGAGAATTTCAACGTTTATTCCAGACACAAATTGTCTACTTTGCTTCTATCGAATATACCTCATATGTTCGTAATTTACGTACCTATTCGTTAAATCATTTGTTCTATCAAGCACTTGTTCTATAATAAATTTTTAAGGCATATTAGATATTCGCTTACATATTCGCTTTTATATTTAATTTTTAAAAGCGCGGACTATATACATATAACTTTTAATAACTTTTAAATGTAATCGTACATTTAAAACGTTTTTTAATTATTTAATTTCATATCTTATGAAGAGTTTTAAAGAGTTTTAAATTGGAACGGCTACATATTTCAGATGAAAAAAGGCACGACAATCTAAAATCTTTCATTCTTCTTTATACTTAATAAGAGCAAAATGTTTTTTGTATTATCAAAGAATAAATGCATAGAGCTATATTTACAAATAATTTCGAGCATGTGTTAGTTAATGAACAAAGTTAATAACACATTAATAGAGAAACGCTGATCTTTACTCATTTATTCTGTTCTTCTCAACTTGAAACGAACAGTGCGGATTCGTTTCGTTTCAGCATCTTTCGAAAATTATTGAGACATTCGTCTCGGACGAGTTCGGCCGTCGTCGGTATCATTCGTGAACGCGCGAAAATCTTCCGCCATATTAGCAGCCGGAGTTTCGCGGCGTAAGCGCGTAAGTGCATCGTTTCGCAATTCGGCCGTGGTATTTCGCGCATTTCAACGACTCGAGCGACGCGGCAGTGACGAGAGTGTTCGGTATTCGGTAATGACGTTGTCGCGCGAGAATCGGTGCGCGCGGAAATAGTTCGTATCGACGATACATTCGCCAGGCTCGGTGTCAGTGTCACGTCGGATCTGGCCCGCTCAGCTCCACCGCCGCGAATGACCAACGCTTCGCATTTCGTGAGTACAGAAACCCCGCACGAATCTATTTCCTAATGTCCGTCGAAAGTGCCGACGGTTAATAGAAATTAATTAATAGAGATACTTGATGAATTATTTCTGTCAAGTCACTGTCGCGTATCGTCGCGAATTCGTCGTACATAGGCGACACCGTGGCAGCATTCGGAGAGATTTTCGATCGGAATGGCCTTGTTTTTCGTTTCCGCCTGCCTTATCGCAGATATGGCTGGTTAGCGCAAGGATCAAAAAGTTCGAGGCCTTGCGAGCCGAACAGTGGGAAAAGTTTCTTATGCGATTGCAAAGGTCACCCTAACCTGTGTTTGGTTTGGATGAGATTACTACTTATTGTTAGAACATATATATTGGGAGGGCTGTAACGGATTGTCGTTATTTCCAACAGCATTCGGAAAGATATATCTGTTCTTGTTTGTTTATTTTACCGTGATACGCAAAGGCATTAGTTATATTATGTAGACGAATATAAGTATAGATTTACTTTCTAGAGAGATAATTTTAAGCATTTATCATCTCGCATAAGCGCATAAATATATTTTGAACAGACAAAAATAGATAAATATATATTGCGAATAAACATTTAAGATGTAATAATTCAGGCTTACGTATTATATACGATCAAGAGATGCATTAATAAAAATTCGAATTTGATATGACTCAAAAGCAAAATCTGCATTTTATTTTGGGATAGATTATTAAATTAATATTTAAAATTTAGAATTTTTTTTCGAGAGGATTAGATTTGTCCATTAAATTACATTGAAGAATCATTAAGAGGATTACATTGAAATTTTAATACTATTTTCCAGATATTGAATTTAATTTCATATTATTTATTCACGTATATTCACGTACAGTATTATATAAATAATATATCTGTCAAATAATTTTAGTTATATGTTTCTTTAATACATATTATACTTATATTTATCTTATCTTTATGTTGATTAAATATTAGAAGAAATTTTTATAAAAAAATAATTACTTTTATTTTGCGGAAAATTTTCTTTCAATCGTAACAAATTAAATATTTCGATGGTATAGAGATTGATAAATTTAATTTCAATGAATATACATATACGCATCCATCCATCAAATAAAGACAAAATAGTATTAATGAAATTTTTATAGAAAAAAATTATGGCAGTAATTATAATGTAACTTTTAAATGGAAATAGAGACAGACAAAAATCTTTCTCTTTCTCTCATTTTTTCAACTCTTTAATAGTAAGGCCAGATGCAATCCACGATTTTGTCTATTCTATTTTATTAAAATTTAAATTCATGTATGAAATAAAAGATTTAGCTTCTTACATAAATAATTATTCTATATTAATTAAGTAAGAATAATTATATTCTTAATTATTTTATTCTATAATATAATCTATGCTGTGCTTATATATTAATATATTTTTTTATTTAAAATTAGTAAACTTTATTTTATTTTTCATCTATAAATAAACTGGAGGAAGAAGTTTTGTGTTTTATTATTTGTTACTTTTATCCATTTTGTACACTGATTAGATAAAAAAATGAACAAGACAAAACATCGGATCGAATCCGACTGTATCTTCCTGGACACGTTCTAAAAATCCATTTTGCCATTAGGTGTTTGTGCGACAATAGGCATTGTAGACTTTATCTTGATGAACTTCATGTCGACTTAGCGCGTTGAAAGCATCCACCGCGGGGAGTCGAAAAAAAACTTTTCAAGTCCGGCAATTTTTATCACGCCTTTCTCATCTATGTCGTCTCATGGTCGGTTCCGCCTTGAGACAACCGCGTGGCATTCTTATATTCAACATTTTTGCCTACGCCTTGCGCGACGATTCCACACGACGATTCCGCGCCGCGTCACGATGCGTATCTTGCGTCTTATCGGATGTGCTGGCTCGGCCAGACGTCGGACGCCGCGGGAAAATGCGGCCGGCTTTGGATTTTAATCCGGAATTTTAATCTTTGGATTTTTCCTTACTTTCCGAGCAAATCGAGGACTGAATCCAAGAACGTAGCTGGCTTAAGTTTAGATCAGTAGGAGCTTCGAGCCTTCTAGCACAGCGCACATATCTGGAAGTTTCATAAGTGCATCTCTATCTATATTACAATCTAATATTATAATCATGTGATATAGTTAGCATAATTAGCATTAAGTACGTTTGATTGCAATGTGTGTATACGATAAAAGATTTAAAAATATAATAAATTAAAAAATTTTTTATATTAAAGTAAAGTAATTAAGTAATAAAAAAGTAATAAAATATTCAAGTAAAGTGTAAAGCTGTATTAATTATAATAAGCACAGCATGCATTTAAACTGTAGTAGATGGTATTTAAATACTTTGAAATTAAATAATTATTTATGTAAAAAGCTATTTTTTTTTAATTTTACATTTAAATTTAAATATTTATGTTCAAAACTTTCTTAGATGTTATATTATTTAAAATGTATAGAATGTTGAATGAGATATTCAGAAAAGCTTGTTGTTCGTCTGAACTAAATGTCCCTTCGAGTCTCTCAGATCTAGATTGAGAATTACGTTTCAGATTTATGTACTTGCGCGACACAAAACTCTCTCGTAGATTTTCGAAAAGATTTTACATATTGGACATATGTATCATATATTTCGTGTTTGTAGCTACATATTTACATATCGTTAAATTTATTTCTCATTTCTTGTTTTCGCTCTTTTATTTTCTTTACCAGCTTTTCCTATGTACTTTGAAACAATCACAAAATTTTATTATATTTTTTACATATTAATTTTTTTATCGATTATCAATAAGCAATTGCAGAAAATAACATTGTTTTGTTCTTTTAAAAATAAATTAATATTCAAGTTGCTAATTATGCAATAAATTATTAGTAATAAATATTTATTTAATTATAAATTACAGTGCCAAAATTAACTTTCATGAAAAATTAAGAAGATGTAAATTGAATTTTAATGTAGAACGTAAAATATTTGCGTAAAATTAAGAAAAAGCCGTAATTATAAATGAGATGGCATGTAAATGGATCATATAACAGGCAGGCGACGGGTTTTTGGTGATGATGGAACTTGATTGCCTTAGGCCAATGTCTTCAGGAGATGTGTCCGAAGTAGATATTTAAGCGTGTCAACAAAAAATTGATCTGTCGCTCTCTTAACGCGTTTCCAGACTTTTTTGCTCCCATCTGATTTCGTGGATCTTATCATACGCGTCAATTCGTCACCTGTTTGACATTCTCTCTCAAGGCCGGAATGAAACAAATACAAAGTTATCCATTAGTATTTTAGCTCTGTATTATTTATTCATCCACTAAGAATGATGAATGTTTCTTTATATTTCTTTGTAGCATCAACGAAAATGAGATCCAGTAATGCAATCAAATAGTATCAAGTAATACAAATTTTTTATTCTCACATATTTTCGCGATCATTCGTATATTTTTCTACACATAAAAATTTTGTATATGATTTCATCGGCCCTCTACGCTTTTCGTGATTCGATCTCACAAATATGACAAGCGAAGCAATTAGATAGATGAATAATTAAAGAGAAAAATGACTGGGCTATCTAAAGAGAGAATTATTGAACTACGCCAAGGTCCTAGCATCATACACACATTCACATGTGTGTGTATGTGCAAAGAGCGCTTTCTTGCGTCTTGCCTCGAATGGGAACGGGATCAACGTTCTGATACACGTCTGTTTCGATGACGTCAGTTTTCTAGTGGCTTAATTCATTCAGGTTGTAAAGAAAAATTGATAACTTTCTGTTTGAACATATCCTTTGCACAAGCAAAAAATAGCTTGAAAGACTACACGTTTCAAGATCGACAGTAACGGCGCGTAGTTTGCTAAAGTGAAATATGTACACAAATTCATGCGAAAAATATTATTAGATACAAAAGATCTAACAATCATATATTTTTTTATTGTTATTAGAACAGTCATGATTCCATTTAGTATGATTTTTATTTGAATTTGGCGAGTCTTGTGTTTTCCGAATTTTCTTCAAAGAGTTGTCTTTTTAAATTTATAGTGAGAAACGCGAACTTATTTCTTTGATTCCTTGTAAAACATATTTACAACTTATCAAAATCAACAATAGACGTATATATTTTGAAGATAACCTGCCAGAGTGTTTTCTTCATGTCCTTTTAATTGCTTGACTGTTTTGCATGAATTTCCATATTCATGTAACTACGATTATTTATGTATTCGTCATATTTATTCGAGTTATCTCGTAACAGAGAATTCCTTTGGTGTGACCATAAAGTGTCATGTTAGTATACCAGTTTTTGCAACCATCGTCGTTTACGATATCGCAATTTCGCCCCTTATGTCGTGATGTGATAGCTTCCGTCTCGTGAGATATCTGGGATAATGTAAAAACGAAGGAAAGATCATATGCCATCATTTTGATGCGCAAAATCCCGTATAAAGAAGGATTATTAGCTGGCCAACTATTGATACAAATATCATTAAGAATATATACCTTCATTGAATTATTTCTCACAAAAATCGAGATATATTTGAACAAGTCTATCATTGATTGATTAGATGATTAATTCGCGTACTATCGTGTCCGTTGAGCTTTTTTTATGGATACAAGTTAATAGAGTTTCGTAGTTTTCAATATAAGATTAAGATTTTATTACATAGTATACAATATATGTTTTTATAAATATTAAGAATAGAAGAAATTTAGGGAAAAAGAGAAAATTTTTTCAGAAGCAAATGTTAAATTTTTCTTCTTCAACTATTAATATAAAAAAATAATAGGTTATTAGTGTTTAATATCAATAATGATTTATTTTAACAATATTATATAGTTTATATAGTTTAAACATTTTATGAAATTTTAATACATGGATGATTCATTACATCTTATGTGACGCGATCAATTTTCTCTCTCATTTTTCAAATAAATAATTTAAGCGCGAAAAAGGCCGTTTATTAAACACAGCTGCAAGAAGAAACCGCGATTTTCCGCTTCTGGCCGATCGCCAACAAAGTAACGTACATGCGTGCAGTTCTTACAGGGAAATGTCGCAAAGTACCCGAAGTTAAAGTAGAAATGTTAAAAATGTTCGGCGATTTTGCTGCCGCTCGAAACAGCTAGAATACCAGATGATACGTTTCTGTTTCGCGATTAAATTCAGTAATTACGTTTCTTTTAGAGTCTAAATTAAAACAATTGTTATGATATATTTTATTCTAAAAAATTTTCACTGATATATCTTATTTTTCGAGTATTATGTAAATGACTGTATCTTTTTCTTCGCTTTCCTTGTTATTTCTGACTCTCGTTTTATTATTAAAAATCTTACGTTTAAATTGAGAAAAACTTGATTTAATTCTTTCTCGTTTGAGAGTATTGATTCGTTACACAAACACGTTGATAATCAAATTCAATAACCGCCGATCAATATAGTTAACGAAAGATGTTTACTTTATTCGCGCTGTTTACGTTTGCGGCGCGTACGCTATAAATTTACATTATATTCCTTTACAATCTACAAATGTATTAATAATTAGATATTGATATAAAATTTAACTGTTTTTTAATTATTTCTAAAAATAATTTCACAAAGAAATTGGACAGAAATTGCACCAATTAATACATAATGCACGTAGTCTGTTAAATATAATTTTTCTTTTTCTTTTTATGCATAAAAATTATGCGAAAATTACAACAATCAAGAGCTTATGGGCGTTTGTAAAATTTACTCTATTCTAGCAAGAATAGCAAGAAAATAAAAAAATAGAACAAGGTTTAAAATATTTAAGCTTAAAAGTAGAATGAATTGTCAAATTTGGGACAGCTAATTGTCTATAGTCCACTAATTGATATCAGTTTCGATTTCTGTTCGGTTCACTAACCTGCCTGTAGATGCACGTGGGAGTCGAATTTGACCTCCACCTGCTGAAGGAAAACGCCGACGGCGCCGTGTGTGCCGTGCGACAGAATTTGTACCAGTAAACCCACGAGGAGAACCACCCAGCCCCAGCCGCCTTCCGGGTAGTAGTGCTGCCTTAGTGTTAGCAATTGTCTGAGATCCGCGACCAACTGGCGTGGTGCCGCATGCGTTTGCTCCGGCGCCGCCGGTGCATGATCGCTGCAAGCGACTCCGCTGTCGTGGACCGACAATCGCGGCAACGACCGGCTGCGACGAAGTGTCGCGGCGGCGATCGACGCCGGCAGCCTCGTCGAACCGGCTGCCCGATTGACGGCGAGCTTGGCCGTGTCTTGAGTCGCCGTCTCGCGATTCGAATAGTCCGAATACTTCCACAAACGAGAGTGTCGACCGTAAGAGAAGTGCGGCTCCCCGCAGTTCTCGCATTTTCTCGCGCTGCCGCTTTCCTCGGCGCCGATCGTTTCCCGATCCCTCGAATTCTCTCGATCGCCAATAGCGTTCCTCGCGGATGCGGATCGTCGCGCTTTTCCGGCGACGCGATTGTCTTTCGCGAAGGAGTGAACGACCTTCCGAGACGCTTCACCTCGAAGTACTCCACGAAATGCGCCTGTGCCCGACGTGTCGGCGGATACAATGACATTGTCCCCGTGAGGATACGCGCGACTCCGCGGCGAACTGATTTCCATCCCGTCTTCGTCGCAGTCATTTTTACGGCTCCCGATATCCCTGGCGCGCTCGCATTTGCTCGATCCGATCGTTTTATCGTCAGCCTGGGAATAGTATGCTGATTCGGATGGATTGTTTATGCAATTGTTCGTTGGCGCAGTCGCGACTTTTATTTCACGAACAATATGCGGCTGTCTCTCGCTGTACTCATTATCGAAGAGTGCTCCGCTCGTTTGGTTACATTTCTTAAATATTTGGCGGTTTACCTTGATTTCATTATTTAGCGAGTTCGCTCGTGTAATTTCAAACTTATTTTTCAAGTCGCTGAACTTGTCGTTAACTTCCTTGCGTAGAATTAACTTACGATCGTCGATGATATTATCAACTTCATTCATTTTATCGTGATTAGTACCCTCGTTAACGTCCAATTTGTTGGCAGTATGAACTTCATTTTCGGAAAGTGATTCCTCTTCCTGCTCAGACCATTTTTCATCCTTTTGTGTATAATGATTTCCACTAATGCCATTGCTGTTATTTGAATTCTTCGATGAATAATCGCGAAATTTTGATTGGCTGAGGGGCTCTTCGATATATTTGGCGCGGTGATTATAGTCAGTCCAAGATTTAACGGCTACGCGAGCTTCGCTCGATGATCTCGATAATGCCGCAGCTGTCGCAGACGTTAGTTGGTATTCTCCAACTTCAGAATCTACGCGAGAGGCTGCCATTATCCGGATTTCCCTTTCTCTGACTTCATGGTGTCACATGGCTTCTTGTCTTTATTATCGTCTTTATCATTTTCGTTGCCGTCCTCGTTGTCGTTGACGCTTCCTTTCTTCCATCTCTTTCATCTTTTTCATGGTCAGAAATTTGAGGCTCGAAAAACATTTTCGGACTTGAAATTTTGCGATTGAAACAGAAGATTAAACCGCAATAAGGTTTTTGCCGTATTATTATACCATCGTTTATATTATCATATAAAACAATTTCAAACTTTATTAATTTATTTTACGAACAATTTTTACAATAAATTAATTTTATAATATTATTTAACACAGATATAATTC